>LBNU01028364.1:12416-40128 GCA_014162995.1 Artemisia annua
TGCACAAAACAGCCCTCTCTACTTTGATCGTTCATGAAAATTACACATAAACTTCTATTACACACTACTAAAGTTCTAAAAATTAAACTTAGGTCCTTGTAACTTGAGGTAGTGTATTGACGTGCTTTCCAAAGGTCTTCAAAAACTCTAAAAGTGGTCACTTGCTCGAACTTGGAGATTTTAGCTTCATAATCATCTTTGAACTTCGATTAAGCGTCTCTTTTATTTTCCTGAGCCTTTAAGACATAATTTCGTCGTCACGGGATTTTCTTGAGTAAATTTCATCTTTGGCTTCACTTCAAACTCTTTTCCACATCTCGTGCTCGTTTAGGGCTTTTTGGTTGCTTTTGATGTCATTTTTGCATTATCCTTTCCTGCACAGTCACAAACTCAAAAACATGATATCTTTGGCGTTTAACGTTAGTTTTTGGTCTATAAGAGTCTGAAAATGGTGAATAAAAGGTATGTGAATAAGCACATACCATGCCTTCATTTACCCCCCTTACACTTAAACCGAACATTGTCCCTAATATTCAAATAGAAGATGTAAAAGTAAATAAGATGAAAGAATGAAATCAGATACTCCCCTGAATCGTTTGATGTGGATAGTGAAGTAACATGGTTAGATCTTCTTCCAAGAGAGATGAACGCTCAAAGCTTCCCTTCCAAAATAAAAATCATCTTCTTGTCCAAAATAACCTGTTAACCTGAAAAAGATAAAGGCCAACCTCGCAAAAAATTGGCGGTATAATCTATAATAGGATATAATGCTTGTGGAATGAATATTTTTGTAGAATTCCTGGAGATTATAAGTTAAAGAATTGACAAACTTTTTATGTTTCTGGAAGAAATACATGTTGGAGTATGCTCGTGTCATAATAAATATTTATATGGCTAGACATATGTAAGCCTATGGGGTCACACACTTATACACAGAGACACCATTATATATATTGTATTTATCGTATTTACACTATATATACGACTACGTAACTCGGGATCAATAACCGGCTACTAATAACTAAGCTTGTACTTAGTTTATTGGATTGGACCAACAAATGGGCAAGCTCATTTAGGGCCCTCATGGCAAGCCTAGGTGAGAAAGGAACAAGGGAGAAAGATCAGGGTTCTAAGTGTAACTATGATTATGAAAAGATCAACATTGATTTGGTCTTTGATGGTTACCAATGATAATAAAAACTTACCAACTTTCTCTCCCCCTTCCTTGACCCATGAGCCACGAAATAATACACACCCATATTAGGGTTTGTGTTTTTGATCTCAATCTAACCTAATTCTATTGTAGTTCAAGGCTAGATCGTGTGTTACGGGGTTTAGACTAGCATCGGGTGGTGTTCCATGACGTGTAGTGAGTTTCTATCATAGATATGATCAACCTTATTGATCATTTGGTTTCTATATCCATTCATGGGTGGTGATATTGGTGGTGACATTGTTGGTGACTCCCGGTGCACGCTACAAAGGTATAACTATGTTGTTTATTAGTTTATTGATCATATGGCTATATGAGATCCTTGTTGGTGATGTTTTCCGCTGCGTTTATTTGTTTCATATGTATTTTGTATTCAAACATCACCTATAATATAAAAGTTTCAAAAATTATAGAAAATTATAGCCTGACGCCATCAGGTTGTTATGCCTGACGCCGTCAGAATGATCTGACAGAATTCTCATGTTAAGTTTCTGGGAAAAATTCTGGAAAAACTATACCTTACTTCCTAGAATTCCTGCAAAAATTCATTATGACTCGATACAAGCATTTGACTCAAACAAATACGAATATGTATGTTAATGGTATGTGCTATTTTACACATACTTTTGACCTTAGTTTAAGTGTGTTTAANCTATGTTGTTTATTAGTTTATTGATCATATGGCTATATGAGATCCTTGTTGGTGATGTTTTCCGCTGCGTTTATTTGCTTCATATGTATTTTGTATTCAAACATCACCTATAATACAAAAGTTTCAAAAATTATAGAAAATTATAGCCTGACGCCATCAGGTTGTTATGCCTGACGCCGTCAGAATCATCTGACAGAATTCTCATGTTAAGTTTCTGGGAAAAATTCTGGAAAAACTATACCTTACTTCCTAGAATTCCTGCAAAAATTCATTATGACTCGATACAAGCATTTGACTCAAACAAATACGAATATGTATGTTAATTTACATTGTTATGATTCATGTTCATTCGTTCTTTATAAACCGATTTAGATTTCCTTTACACTTAGCTTTTGCAAAATACCTTTATATGTAGTTAAGACGAAGTTAAAAACAAAATAAAGCATTTTCACAATTTAGTTTGAAGCATGAATTAATAACAAGAAATATAACTTACATACGGAAACAAATAAAATCAAATAAACAAACAAACAAAACACACAAAGCATGGGTTGCCTCCCAAAAAGTGCTTTTCTTTATTAACGAGTCTTGTAGCTAGACTCAAAGTCACCGTACATTACGTGACTTCGTCGTTGGTCACGGTTCCTAAGTCATCCTCTTTTCCGGTTTTATATTCCGGCCTTAATTTCAAACAATCCTTGTAGAAACCGAGTATCCTTTCCATGACATAGTCTACTCCCCTACGTCTATCCTCATCGTTCCTATAGTAAACCGCTTGTTTGAGCTCCTTTTCAATATTGGACAAGTGTTGGAATTGCTCTATCTTATACGGCATTTGGTAGTTTCCTTCATCGGTCTCATCCTTAAATTTAACTATCCCTAAGGAAGGTTCATAAGTCATTCCAGAGACCTCAATAAATGGCTTGCCTAAAACTACTTGGGTTAAACTTGCATCGACTATTGGGTGGATATCTTCTACAATCACAAAATCGGTAACATAGGTGAAGTTCCCTACATAAACCGGTAATCCCTTAACTCTTCCCGTGAAGTTACTAATCATTCTTTATCGGGGAACACCCTATACCTAAGTTGATTTTTCATTATCAAGTTGTATTGGGCTCTAGTCATGAAGTTTATGGGCGATCTAGGGTCGATGTAAGCTTTCCACACATGCAAATGTCCGATGTTGCATGGTATGTTGAGATTAGAAGGATCGCCCATTTTGATGGTTGGGTTACCTAGGAAGTATGGGGTCTCGGAGTCATCGAATAGATCCTTATGATACGCTCGCTCTTCCCTAGTTGGTAACCTATTGAAGTGGTCCTCTTCATCACCTACTTCTTCTATTTCGCTAACCTTAGCTTTCCTATCAACCTCTACTTTCTCATCCTCATCCTTTGATTCACTATCATCCTCACTCCTAGCAATCGGTCTAATGGTTACAACGTTGACGAAGTGGACATGTTTGGATGAAGAGGGATCTTTGATTTGGGGTCCGCTATTGGTGTTTCTAGTGTCCTTATGCGGAGGTGATAGCACTTGGTTGTTGAGGGCCTTCAACAAGTTGTCAATCTTATTGGTCATCTCTACTTGTTGTTGATTAAATTCAGATGTGAATTTAGCTATACGAGCTTCTTGGGATGCCATAAAATTCGACATCAATCCTTCAAAGTTATTGGTACTACCATAGTTGTTGGAAGGATTGTTGTTGAAGGTATGGTTCGAGGAAGGACCGTTGGGTTGAAACCTATTATGTGGATTAGAAGAGTTGTTTTGGGGCGCGTTTTGGTTTGACTTCCACCTAAGGTTTGGGTGATTTTTCCATGAGGGGTTGTATGAATCACCATAAGTTTTTGGCTCGGGTTTGAAAGTGTACCACTTGTCTCCCGCTCCGTCGGTACGCGAGGATGCGTAGTCCGCAAAAGCTTGTTCGGGGAGTTCCATGCAATCATGAGTGTCGTGGGGACCACTACATAATTCGCACGAAGAAGTGATTTTGTTCACTTGGCTTGAAGGTTTAGGAGCTTCATAGGATTTCATGAGAAACCTGACTTGGTCTTCAAGTTCTATGATCCTACGGTCGGAAGTGCTTGAATTATTCGAAGGCAAAGATATTGCCTTGACCGTTTTATTCAAATCACGGGGATCATTCCAACTTTCGTTGTCATAAAGAGCAAGATCTTCTAGGAGATCCCATGATTGTTCCGCACTTAGATCACGTAGCTTGCCACCGGCCGCTTGGTCAATGGTTTGCCTCGTGTGGAGATTGATGTGGTCATAGAAAATTTGGACTTGGAGCCAAAGGTCTATGCCATGATGAGGGACTTTTTGGAGTAAGTCCTTGAATCGAGTCCAAGCCTCGTAGAGGGTTTCGCCTTGACGTTGTTGGAACGCCAAGATATCATTCCTTAGCTTGGTAGTTCTCCCCGGTGGGAAAAATTGAGCAAGGAAGCGAGTTGTGAGATCATCCCAAGAGGTGATGGATCCTGCGGGAAGTCGTTCAAGCACTTGACTAGCTTGGTCCCGTAGAGATAATACACAGCCCCACGAATGGTATTAAGACTGTAACCCGGCATCCACACAATTGTAGCAAACCTATCAATCAATAAAAGATAACTAGGGAGTAATGAAACCTAAGTAAACACGTTTGTCTCCGTATTAGAAGTCTCTCACATTTATTTCTTGTTATTTTATTTTTATTGCATTTGTAGTTATTTGGGTTAGTTGACTAGCAACTAATTCCGCCCACTCTTCCTATAACCGAGATTTTTACTTGCTTTCCTTAAAATATAAAAATACAAAAAGAATCATCCCTCACCTCTAAACCTAGTTGAATCCACTTCAATCCTAACGAACACTATTCCCCAAGTAGAACGATCAATCCCCTGGTACTTGCCACTACACTATACTACATCAGTCAGGTACACTGCCTGGTGGGATTGCAAGCTTCTAAAGATCCCTTGAGAGGTAAAACCTTTTGCAAGGTTGCAAAACCACGCATCATCTTTCAATCACGGTTCTAAAAGGCGCGCAAAGGCCTCGCAAAGACCCTGCAAAGGCGTGTGGCTTGGTCATGCCGCCACGCCATACCTTATGCCCTTATGTCACGTCTTTTTATAAACTTGATATATATGAAATATGATATAAATATTTTAATATTTTATGCCGCCTTATGTTGCGCTTTATAAACGCAAAAATTTCACCTTGGCTACAAAAGCATGAAGCTTGATCATGCTGTCACACGCGCCTCGTGCTATTTATAACCTTGCTTTCAATAGACTTAAGCTTCTAAAGACGTATGACTTATGTAAGAGCACAGGGAACAATAGCGCGAAATGCGAAATCGTCCCTTGTGTACAATGTTCAACGGCGTTATGCCGTTATAACCATTTCCACATCACTCAAGTTGAAACCGTGTTGACATTTACGTTCCTATATTAACTTGCGTTGTGGCCAAGGACAAAATTGCAAAACAACGCCTTGTATTAAATTTGTAGTTACGGGTTGAGTGGGTGAGGCCAAAGAAAAAGCTACAAAACGCACCCCTGGAGCAACGACTAGTGAAAAAAGCACCCCTAGTACACACGAACTGAAGTGTGGTTTGATGATGGCTGCGTTTGATGATGGCTGCAAGTACACAAGTGTGGTTTGATGATGGCTGCATTTAGTGAGAGTGAAAATAGGGTAAGGATATGATTAAACTAATGTTGGGCTAGTTTTTGGCTGCTATTACATCAAGTGATGAATTTTTGTTGTGGACTGTAGTTGGGCTTCAGGTTGTAAATGATTTTTTGTTGTGGATGATTTTTTTTAATGTTTTTATTGCGAATTAATGAAGTGTTTGAATGTTTAATGAATAAAATTGTCGAGGGTAGAATTTGTAAATTGTAATTTTAAAAAAAGTGGGTCCCAAAAGGTGGTGTTATTTGGTGTTATGATTACCTTTTGGGTGTTATGTTATTTGGTATAGAAATGATGTGGTGCTGACGTGGTGGGTAATTTTGTGTTATAACATGTTACTACTCCTTGTGCTCTAACCCGGCTTATTTTACTAGTGTAAGCCCCATGATGCCATATAAGCCGCTCACCAAAAACCCATGTTATGTGAGTTAAAGGGACATATGGTCCTTGTATGTTATGTTTCTAGAGAGAGAAAGAAAACACAAACTAGTTTCCCCTCCATTATTACATATACTTGTTCTCTCTCTCTCCCTCTCTCTCTCTCTCTCTCTCTCTGATCTCATCACCAATTATTTTCATTTAACTCATCAATCTTGATTTGATTTCATCTCTAAATCTTATAACCCAATGAACTAGACAACAATCCAATAATGGATCTTAATCAAAAAAAAGAAAAAAAACCAATAGATCCAACCCATATTCTCACATCACAAAATTCAACTATATTCCCAGATTACTGTTGTTCGATCACTTTTTAAACTTTGTTGAACAATGTTAGTGAAAAGTAATTGTATACGGATACAATTATGGATATTACTTAATAAATACAAGTATCATACTTATTAGGTGTATTATTTTAGATCGAACTAAAATAACATATTTTGGATTTTTGATACATAATAGTAGTTTTTTCTAGCCAGAAAAGGCTAGGAAACAAGAGATGATTATTGTGCAGAAGTATATGCATGTTTGATGTCATTGTTATGGTGTTTTACTTGTGTCATTCTCATGGTTTTTAAGTTGTGTCTTTCTTTATGTGTTTGTATGATCAATAACACAATAAGCTGATTTTTTTGTTTATTATAGGAATGGATTTTGAAGAGAATACGATTCACGTAGCATCAACACAAAACAGCCCTTCAAACTTACAGGAAGATAATAATCATGTACCTGATTTTAATGTTGAAGAAACATTTGAACAACCTCCAGCTAAAAAAATAATAGGCTAAGAAGTCTGGTTTGGAAGCATTTTGAGAAGATAATAGTGAATGGAAAACAAAAGGCAGAATATCACTATTGCAAAAGTTTACTTAAGTGGCGAATCAAGTCATGGTACCAAACATTTGCATGATCATTTGAGAATATGCAACAAAAAAAGAAACAACCGGATATTCGAGAAAGACTTTTGGCAGGAAACTCGAAATCAAATTTAAGTACTTATGTATTCAATGAGAAGGATGGAAGGATGTCACTTGCTAAAATGGTTATTTTGCATGAGTACCCTCTTTCAATTGTCGATCATGTTGGGTTTAGGAATTATACAAAAGCCATTCAACCCCTCTTCAATTGTCCTCATCGCAACACACTGAAGAGCGACATACTCAAGATGTATAACCAACAAAAAGGTCAAGTTATTAAAGGTATTGAGACTAATACGAGTCAGGTGGCCATTACTACTGACATGTGGACTTTGAACAACCAAAAGAAAAGTTTTATGTCTATTACTGGTCATTACATTGACAATGATTGGATTTTAAGGAGTAAAATCTTAAGGTAACACTTTTAAAACTTTGCCTAGTGCACGAGAATGAGAAAATGCGCTGGTCATTTGTAAGAAGTTAGAGGTGTTCCATAATGTTACTGGCATATTTTCTGGAACTAGGTACCCACAGCTAATTTGTACTTTCCAAAAGTCTGTGACATTAGGTTGAAGTTAAATGAGTAGCTTGTATGCCCTAATCAGCTTGTTAGCAATATGGCATCAATGATTGGAAAATTTGATGAGTATTGGGGTGCGATTCATGGAGTTGATAGCTACTGCTGGTGTTTTCGACCTAAGAAGCAAAATGGAAATGATCGAGTTTTATTTTCCGCAAATATATCCTGAAGATGGTGCTACTCGAATTCAAAAGGATCACAAAATATGTGAAGCGTTGATCCTTGAGTATCAAGAAAATACTTTAGATAGTGAATACGAGTTTGGAAATAACACGGGGTCAAGTTCATCAAATTCGATGGAGGTTGATGAAAATATGTCGACGTGGGAAAAACATATTATGTGTAAAAATAGTGCTCCGCAATCGTCAATAGAAATGGAATTTAACCGTTATTTAGAAGAAGGACTTGAACCGCAATCTCCAGCCTTCAATATTCTATTATGGTGGAAGTTAAGAGGAGCTAAGTATCCTGTGATGCAAGCAATTGCTATAGATATATTGGTTATCCATGTCTCTTCCGTTGCCTCAGAATCTGCGTTTAGCACTAGCGGGAGATTGATTAGTCCACATCAAAGCCGACTTCGTCCAAATACTATAGAAAGCTTTAATGTGTGCACAAAGTTGGTTGTGGGAAATCGTTAACAAGGGTAATGTAAATATCTTTATTTTAGCACTAGTATTATGTTATGTTGTTATGCATTTATTATGCTTTGAAGATAATTTATTTAAAAAAAAATATTCTACAGATGAAGGTAAATTGTTTACATCTGATACTAATGCAACAATTTTTGATGATTACGACACAGACGGTGAAGCTGAAGGTGAAGGCAAAGGTACTATCCATGTATCTGCAAGTTTTGGACTGTGAAATGTTTTTTACACGGTTTGTTTATGCACAATGGTTGTTGATTATGGAAAATGTTTAATTCACAATATTTTACTGATATAGCCTAACAAGTAACTTGCAATAATATGTAGAACCAACTATAAGTGGCTATATTAGCTTCCTACTGAGTTTATAGTTATTGAGCAATAAGAATTAAATAAATACACAGTTAATTAGTAATCCAACCCCTTGTATAGTAATATGAACAGGTTAGAACAAATACCCCACCAACCAGTAAGATATAGCATGGTTAATAGCTATCTATCTACTTTTTAAAGAGCTTTATAATATTAGTTGTTTACATTATCGTTTAACACTTCTCAAANGGGGTCAAGTTCATCAAATTCGATGGAGGTTGACGAAAATATGTCGACGTGGGAAAAACATATTATGTGTAAAAATAGTGCTCCGCAATCGTCAATAGAAATGGAATTTAACCGTTATTTAGAAGAAGGACTTGAACCGCAATCTCCAGCCTTCAATATTCTATTATGGTGGAAGTTAAGAGGAGCTAAGTATCCTGTGATGCAAGCAATTGCTATAGATATATTGGCTATCCCTGTCTCTTCCGTTGCCTCAGAATCTGCGTTTAGCACTAGCGGGAGATTGATTAGTCCACATCAAAGCCGACTTCGTCCAAATACTATAGAAAGCTTTAATGTGTGCACAAAGTTGGTTGTGGGAAATCGTTAACAAGGGTAATGTAAATATCTTTATTTTAGCACTAGTATTATGTTATGTTGTTATGCATTTATTATGCTTTGAAGATAATTTATTAAAAAAAATATTCTACAGATGAAGGTAAATTGTTTACATCTGATACTAATGCAACAATTTTTGATGATTACGACACAGACGGTGAAGCTGAAGGTGAAGGCAAAGGTACTATCCATGTATCTGCAAGTTTTGGACTGTGAAATGTTTTTTACACAGTTTGTTTATGCACAATGGTTGTTGATTATGGAAAATGTTTAATTCACAATATTTTACTGATATAGCCTAACAAGTAACTTGCAATAATATGTATATTAGCTTCCTACTGAGTTTATAGTTATTGAGCAATAAGAATTAAATAAATACACAGTTAATTAGTAATCCAACCCCTGGTATAGTAATATGAACAGGTTAGAACAAATACCCCACCAACCAGTAAGATATAGCATGGTTAATAGCTATCTATCTACTTTTTAAAGAGCTTTATAATATTAGTTGTTTACATTATCGTTTAACACTTCTCAGATATAAGACTATTAACTTTTCTTATTAATAGACTTGAGTAATTGACTATTAACTTTTGGGAAAAATCTTTAATAATGTACCATACTTGTCACAAAAATTACTTTCGTGTAGCGAACAAAAAAAATAGTCTTTCTACCCCTTATACTCGACTTTTTGTCCTTTTTTATGTATTTTCGTGACATTTTTGCCCTTGGATTTTTAATAATTTGAGGGGCAAAAATGTCAATAGTACATCAAAAAGGCCAGAAAAATGAAAGTTCAGTATATCAAAAAGCTATTTTTTTTGTTCGCTACACAAAAGTAATTTTTGTGACAAGTATGGTACATTATTAAAGATTTTTCCCTTAACTTTTCTAGTAAATAAATGTAGTCACTAGTCACTCTTATGGGGTGTTTCTTTTTTTCCTTAGCTAAAGGACCATGTGAGTCCTACGTCTATATAAGCCACTTATTGGGGAACCTATCAAAATTTATGCCTTAGGGATATAGATCAATTAAAGAAAATAGTGGGTTCACTTAAAAAAGAAATAATATTAAATGGGTTTGTGGACCCAATCCTTTAGCTAAGGAAAGAAAAAAAAAAGACACCCTTAGTCTCTTATATACTTTTAGTCTGCAAAATATGAAAGGATATAGCCTGCACATTTTATAATCAGTCCACTCTTATAGTAATACTTTTGGTATAATCACTCTTCAAGTGTTAGTAAAGGTGTTAACATTAATGTGATATTATTTATGCAGGAACTTGATTTAGACGTTGTTTCTTTTTCGTTTAATTTCTTAATAGAACCAATGTATAGAGATAGGATATTTACATGTTTCTTTTTAGCATTTTACAAACATAATTTCTTATTGTAGAAGGGTGCCAAAATGCTACCCTTTTCCATCCAAGATACAAAGTCACACCACATATGACCATTTTGACCTCATTTGTTTCTTCTTCCCAGTTGGTCCACAAAAACCTTCCCATGTATCTCCTCTCTTCCACTCTCTACCACCAGCCGCCACCACCAGAATCATCACCACACCACCATAAACTGCCATCACCTTCACAAACACGATCTCCAACGTGACTCCAGATCTATGGACCACCACAATCTCCACCATGACATCCACCATAAACTAAAATCTCCATAAACCGCCACCACCGGAATCATCGTCTAGATGTATGGACCACCATCGTTAAATTCAACTTTTACATTATCTTCTCCACCGCTACCTTCATTCCAATGGTCACATCTCTTCTACATTATGGTTTTGGGTTTAATATAGTATTATATTTTTGATGTAGATCTGTATTTTGTATAAATCTTGTAGGGTTAAGAAAATTATGGCAAGTCTTCTGGGGTTTAGTAGGCTGAGAAGATGGGTTTGGATATATTTAATATATTTTAGATACTTGTGAGGGTAAAATTGCCGTTGTTGTAATTAAGAATTTCATCTAGCCCATAAAACGAAACATAATTTTATCATATATTTCTTAATGTAAACACCCCATATAAATCCAAGAGGACCCTTCTACAAAAAGTAAAATAAAAGAAGCAGCCCCTTAGTTGTTCTCGTACAAGGTTTTGGTGAATGGTCATGAAGCAACCTGGATGTATCAAGTATCAAAGATTCAACCATAGTTGTAATCTATTGAAAACTTTAGATATTTGCATTTGTTATGGGTTGATTTGAATTCTCTTTTTAGTTTCCACAATTTGACTTGTAGACTTGTAGTACTACCTTTTGTTTCAACTGGTCTTGATGCATGTATCAAGTATGCAAAAACTATTAATGCACTTATGTTTCTTTAATTCTCTAATTCCTATATTCAATTTTAATGCTTATTATAATTTGTTAGTGTTCCAGTAGCTATGTGATGTACCAATATGAAGTTAGGTAATTACAAAAAACTTAAGTTATACATGAGAAAAATCCATGATTCCCCGATGGGGATCCTCGTTCCCGATGGGGACAGGGATGGGATTACAATTTTGATCCCCATCGTGTATGGGGCCAGGGATGAGGATGGATATTGGGATGGGGGATGGGGATGGGAAACATGATCCCCGAAATTCCCCGACCCATTGCCATCCCTATCATTAATACAAAATATCTTTTGGATTGTAAATTTTACTAATGAAATTAATTACAAACAACAAGTCATACCAAACGGTTAATTGATTATTGATAAGAGTCTTATAACTGAATTTTAAATGAGCTTAATAATTTACTTTTTACTTGTTTTCATGCAAAATGGTCCTTTAATCTATAATTAAAATATATTGGGCTAAAATTTCTACAATGTAGACTTAAAGCAATTTTTTTGATTATTTAATATTTATTAGATAATTGGGGCCTTACATAATTGGATTTTTAAATAAGACAGTCGAAAACCACATGTGACAAACTTTATATATGCAAAAAGGTTATAGAAAATCGGTGCCCTAAAAAGTTAGAGGCCTAAAGCCTAGCTTTACTTGCTTTACCCTTAAATTACCATTGTACTTTAGCGCATTGTGCAATGTTGTTGAAATTATATGCTTGATGTCAAACAAAAAACTAATTATCGTATTACTACCCTTTCTTGATTGGATCATCTGAATATGTCATTGCATGTACCATCTTTTGTCATTGAATGAAAATAAGGTGTTTGTTAAAATAAATTATTATGGTGGGCTTCTAGAAAGTGAACATATGATGGTGTCATGGGTGATGAAAGTGAAATGCAAGTCGGTGATCATGTGGTTGTCAAGAAGACAACAAGCGCCTACCTTTTTACTTGTTGTGTTCACACGGGAAGAGTGGGTATACAAACACTATAAATAGATGTGTTTGTAGCTTCAGTTTGCATCCCATCTCAACTCAAAGTAACACATAGTGTCTTTGTATCTCCTAGTGTGACTTTATTAGAGTGTTTGTGTGGTATCTCCTAATACAAGAGATATAACGATTAGTGTTTATCCTTGTAACTAGAGAGAAGGTATAACTCCTAGTTTTCATCATAGTGAACGTATCTTTCCTTGCCCGTGGTTTTTACCCTATAGGGGTTTCCACGTTATATCCGTGTATCGTCTTTTATTAGTATTTTCTTATTTTAGTTGCGGGTTTGCTTTAGTCCGGCGTCACTTTTCTCAACAAGTGGTATCAGAGCTAAGGTTGGGTGTGTGTATAATTATTTATCGTATGCTCTGTGGTTGCCACTAATGAGTGGACCCTCCACATCAAAAGAAAATTAAGATTATACTCACTCAAAAGGTATTCGTTACTATTATTAACAAATACTAGTTTTGTCAAAAAGTAGATTGTGATTGTAGCAATGGCGGCGAAATTTGAAATCAAAAAATTAAATGGGAATAATTTCTTGTTGTGGAAATTAAAGATGAGGGCTGCCCTTAGAAAGGACAAATGTTTAGTGGCCATTGACGAAAGGCCAGCTGAGGTCACGGATGACAGTAAATGGGACGAGATGGACGGAAATACTATTGAAAATCTTCATCTGTCATTAGCAGATGGAGTTTTGTCAAGCATAAAGGAGAAGGAAAGTGCAAAGGAGATTTTGGATCATCTTGATCGATTGTACGAGGAAAGCTCGCTCCACTATTTATCATGAGGAAACTTTATGCTCTTCGCATGACGGAATCTACTTCAGTGACTGAGCACGTTAATAACCTGATGATGAGGCGAAGAGTGTTACGCTTTTAGGGGTCATTTAAGCCCTAAGTCGTGATAATTTGATCAAATATTGCCTCAAATCGTTTCTTTTGTCATTTTAGGTACGTTGGAGAAGAAATCTTGAAAAGGAAGCATTTTAGACATTTTTGGAGCAAAAAAGTGAAGAAAATAATAACGTCTCAAATTATGCTGGAAACAGTACCTGACGGCGTCACGCCTTACAAGGTGACGGCGTCATGTGCTGACAAAGAGGTGGATATGAAGTTTACACGAGACGCGCCAGAAAGAATTTTGAGGTTAAAGAGTGACGGCGTCACCCTTTGTGATGCCCAGGCCGTCACGTATTGTAGCAAAAGGAGACGACCCAGAAGACTTTACAAGGTGACGGCGTCAAAGATGGATCTAGGCAATCTGAGAGTTAGTTTGGCGGCAAGGTGACGGCGTCAGGTGCTATAATGTGACGCCGTCAAGATGTATTCTCTGTATATAGTTTTCTATTTTTCATTCATTAAAGAGAGAACTTTTGGGAGGAACTTTGGATAAACCCTAGGTCGAATTTTATACTCTTTGTAAGGGTTTTTCACCCTTATTTCATCCATGCTTAATTAAAGATAAGTCTTCCATTGATCATTCAATATGTCTATGTGTTGTTTGATTCTATCTTATGCTTGTCTTTACATTAACATGCTAGGCTAGGTTTGTTTGTGTTTGCTTAGATGTAATGAAACCTAGCTATTGATTATTGGTTGATGGTTTGTTATCAATTGTTGTGGATGAATGATATCAATGTTAGGCTTAAGAAAACTGGCTAACTTCCTATTGGTAACTTGCTTGAACGTCTTAAGAAACATGAATCGGATGTGTACTACAATTTTATTGGTTGTGTTTAATGCATAAGAGAATATTAATGAGGCCATAATAGGATACTTAACGTGTCGTCATAGGAAGAGATAGGATCTTATAGAGTTGGAGAAGGACGTACACGCCCCCACGAATGGTATTAAGGAATACAACCCGTCATCCACGCAATTGTAACAAACTAATCAACCAATGAAAGATATCTAGAGAGTAGTGAAACCTAAGTAAACACGTTTCTCTCCATATAAGTTTCTCTCACATTTACTTTCTTGTCATTTTATTTTTATTACATTTGTAGTTTATTGGGTTAGTTGACTAGCAACTAATTCCGCCCACTCCTTCAAAACCAAGATTTTACTTGTTTTCATAAAATATAAAAATACAAAAAGAATCATCCCTCATCCTTAGACCTAATTAGAGTAGTTTTCAATCCTAACAAACACTATTCCCTAAGTAGAACGATCAATCTCCCAGTACTTGCCACTACACAATACTACAACGGTCAGGTACACTGCCTGGTGGGGATTGCAAGCTTCTCAAGATCCCTTGAGAGGTAAAACCTTTTGCCAGCTTGCAAAACCACGCATCACCTGAATACTCTATTTTCTCAGCTCACGTCTTTGATTTGTAAAATAGAGCCACAAGAACGTGCTAAAATTCTACTTCAAAGTTTACCTGAATCATATGACCAACTTATCATCAACTTAACCAGTAATGTTCTTTCGGACTATCTAGTCTTCGATGATGGTGCAGCTGCCTTATGGAAGAAGAAAATAGGCGTAACAATAGGGAGTACATACATACCAATTCAAGATAGGTGGAGGCTTTGGTGGTAACAAGGGAAGGTCAATGGAACCTGGCTCTAGTGAGAGTCTCAATCATGGTAAATCTAGAACAGGAAGAAAAAAGAATTTTAAATGCTACAAATGTGGCAAGCTAGTTCACTTTAAGAAAGATTTTTGTGGTTCAAATACCTCTAATCCTCAGGGAAATTTCGCAAGCACTTCAGAAGATGGTAATGCTCTGTGTTGTGAAGCAGCGGTTGCAAATGATGGCAGAAAGAGATTTGTAGATGTATGGTTGTTCGACACAGGAGCTACTTTTCATATGACCGCAAGAAGAGAATGGTTTCATCAATATAAATATCTCTGGAGGTGGATCTTTGTACAGTTGCAATGATCATAAACTAAATATCATGGTGAAGGTGCATGATGGTATAGTTCGTACTATTTGGGATGTGTGACACGTGGAGGGCCTAAAAAGAATTTATTGTCTTTAGGACAATTTGATGATCTTGGTTGTAAGGTTAAAATACAAAACAAGATCATGAAAGTTATAAAAGGCGCGCATGTACTTATGAAAGGTGAGAAGGTGGCTGCGAACTTATACCAACTGAAAGGAGAGATAATGGAGGAGGCGGAAGCATCTGTTGCTTCACATAGTCCAAGTCATAGATTTGCAATAACATGGCATTAGAAGCTTGGACATATGTTAGAACAAGGAATGAAGATTCTTGTTGAAAAGAAGTTAATTCCAGGCCTCACAATATTTCTTTACCTTTCTGTGAGCATTGTGTTATCAACAAGCAGCATCGCCTAAAATTCAAGACATCAAACTCTAGAAGTGTCTCTGTTCTAGAATTGGTTCACTATGATGTATGGCAGACACCTGTTTTATACCTGGGAGGAGCAAAGTATTTTGTATCCTTCATTGATGACTATTCCAGGAGATGTTATGTGTACCCAATCAAGAAGAAGTCTGGTGTGTTTAAAGTTTTCAAAGTTTACAAAGCACGGGTAGAACTTGATTCTGGAAAAAAGATCAAGTGTTTGAGGACAGATAATGGAGGTGAATACATTGGTGATGAATTTGATACCTTTTACAAGCAAGAAGGAATCAAAAGGCAGTTCACAACGGCATACACTCCTCAACATAATGGAGGGCAGAGTGGATGAACAGAACCTTGTTGGAAAGAGTAAGAGCAATGTTGGCAGCTGCAAGCTTGGAAAAATAACTCTGGGCAGAAGTAGTCAATGACGCATGTTATGTGATAAATCGGACACCTTCAACTGCAGTTAAGTTGAAGACACCGATAGAGATGTGGATGGGAAAGCCGGTCAACTATTCAGACCTTCATATACTTGGAAGTCCTGTGTACGTGATGTACAATTCTCAAGAAACTACAAAGCTGGATCTGAAATCCAGAAAATGTTTGTTCTTGGGGTACGCTGACGGAGTAAAGGGGTATTGCTTGTGGACCCCACTGCCCACAAAATAGTCGTCAGCAGAGACGTTGTCTTTATGGAAGACAAAATTCAAGAAAATGAAGAAGGTGATAGCACTACAAGAGAAACTACATCAATACAGGTGGAAAAGCAATCTAAGTCGAGTAATTCTTCTGAAGTCTTACCACAACACGAGGTGAATGAAACAACTGAGTCTCAAGCTCCAATGACTCGTACTCTTAATCATGAAAGAAAACACCCGGTGTGGCACTCGGATTATGTTAAAGAGGGCAATGTTACATACTATCTTCTTACAAAGGAAGGAGATCCATCAACTCTTTAAGAAGCACTGAATAACTCAGATGCTTCGTTATGGAGGGAAGCAATGCAAGAAGAAATTGAAGCTCTTCATAAGAATAAAACGTAGGAACTGATGCCACTACCAGCAGGCAGAAAATCCATTTGAAACAAATGGGTATATAAGATCAAGAGGAACGGTGATGACCATGTGGAGAGGTATCATGAAAGATTGGTAGTCAAATGATATGCTCAAAAAGGGAGTCGACTTCAATGAAATATTTTCCCCTGTGGTTCGAATGACAACTGTTCGAGTAGTTCTGGCAATGTGTGCTACGTACGATTTACATCTAGAGCAGCTAGGTGTGAAAACTGCATTTCTTTATGGAAATCTTGAGGAAGAAATTTACATGCTCCAACAAGTAGGTTTTAAACAAAAAGGAAAAGAGAACTTGGTTTGCATGTTAAACAAATCTTTGTACGGTTTAAAGCAGGTGCTGGAGTGTTAGTACAAGAGATTTGATTCTTTCATCATTGGCCTTGGATATAAAAGACTACACGCAGACCCTTGTGCATATTACAAGAGGTTTGGAGACAATGATTTTGCCATATTGTTGTTATATGTTGACGACATGTTAGTAGCAGGCTCCAACAAAGATCGTATCAATAAATTGAAGGCTCAACTGGCTAGGGAATTCGAGATGAAAGACCTTGGACCCGCAAACAAGATTTTAGGGATGCAAATTCATTGAGATAGAGATAGTAGGAAAATTTGGCTTTCACAAAAAAATTATGTGAAAAAAATCTTGCAAAGGTTCAATATGCAAGATTGTAAGCCAATATCAACTCCGTTTCCTACTAATGCCCAGTTATCCTCTAAGATGAGTCCTAGCAATGAAGATGAGAGGATGGAGATGTCTCGAGTACCGTATGCATCAGCAATGGGAAGTTTAATGTTCGCGATGATTTGTACAAGACCAGACATTGCACATGTAGTGGGAGTAGTGTGTCGGTACATGGTGGAACCTAGTAAAGAGCATTGGGAAGCTGTGAAAAGGATCTTTAGATATATTAAAGGAACCTCGGATGTTGCATTATGTTATGGGGAATCGGACTTAACTGTTAAGGGATATGTTGATTCTGATTACGCAGGTGATCTTGAACAGTAAGCTTGGTTTCAAACTGCAATCAGTTGTAGCCATGTCAACAACAGAAGCAAAATATGTTGCAGCTGCTCAAGCCAACAAATAAGCAGTATGGTTGAAGATGTTGTTGGAAGAGCTTAGGCAAGAACAAGAGAAAATTACTTTATTTTGTGACAATCAGAGCGTCTTGTATCTGGCAAGGAATCTGGCATTTCATTAAAAAAACAAACCATATACGAGTCCAGTATCACCTTGTTTGTGAGAAAGTGGAAGAAGGAACCATGGATATGTAGAAAATTCATACAGATGATAACGTAGTAGATTATCTGATGAAAGCAATCAACTGTGACAAGTTTATATGGTGCCGATCCTCATGCGGCTTAGCCGAAACGTAAGCAACATGAAAGTGCAAGGAAGGATAACGGTGTGAAGATCGGTTTAGCTTCAATCGGATCTTCAAGTGGGAGATTGTTAAAATAAATTATTATGGTGGGCTTCTAGAAGGTGAACCTATGATGGTATCATGGGTGATGAAAGGGAAATGGAAGTTGGTGATCATGTGGTTGTCAAGAAGACAACAGACGCCTACATTTTTACTTGTTGTGTTCACACGGGAAGAGTGGTTTTATAAATACTATAAATAGATGTGTTTGTAGCTTCAGTTTACATCCCATCTCAACCCAAAGTAACACATGATGTCTTTGTATCTCCCAGTGTGAGTTTATTAGAGAGTTTGTGTGGTATCTCATAATACAAGAGATATAATGATTAGTGTTTATTCTTGTAACTAGAGAGAAGGTGTAACTCCTAGTTTTTATCATAGTGAACGTATCTTTCCTTGCCCATAATTTTTACCCTATTGGGGTTTTCCACGTTATATCCGTGTGTCATCTTTTATTAGTATTTTCTTTTTTTATTTGCGGGTTTGCTTCAATTAGGTGTCACTTTTCTCAACAGTATTTATTTGTTACATAATGAGTTAATGATATATTTTGTATGTCACACGATGCTTTTAGTTTGAGACCATACATAGACATTAAGTATTGTACAACTAAAAGCTTGGTCGTTAAGCTTACAACTTAATTTTGGGATTCTCAAGAGTCAAGACTTGATCCTTCGAGACTCGTCATTAGTTCATTTGGGATTTTAGCAATAACTGCTGTTATGAAATGTTTGGAGCTTGTTTCACTGTTCTTAGTGTTATTGGTGTGACGAGAATAATAAATGTTTTCTATTATTAGTTATTACCCAGTCTTTTGTCTAGTACAGGGAGTTTACTGTAGTTACATTATCTTTTCTATAT
The DNA here is from genome assembly GCA_014162995.1 of Artemisia annua. Taxonomy (NCBI): domain Eukaryota; kingdom Viridiplantae; phylum Streptophyta; class Magnoliopsida; order Asterales; family Asteraceae; genus Artemisia; species Artemisia annua. The sequence goes on from LBNU01028364.1 coordinate 31,513, forward strand.
TGTGATGTCACTGAGAGCTGATAGATTTGAGTTGTTATAATCTTTACAAGTACATCTACATGCGTTTAAAGATCCGAACTCGAAAGTGTCGATCATGTATATGTTCCGAAAAAGTTGTGTTTTTTTCTTTATAAAGATACAACTAGATCAAGTAATTATGCGAATATAATTTTTTTTTACCAAAATATCATGTAAACTAATTTACAAAAAAAAAAGTAATCTTTTTTATCGAAACAAACACCCCCAGCGTTCATAAAATAGCCCCGGCTACATTTTCTTTGCACAAGAATCGGTCGCCTACCCAATTGAACAAATCAATAAATTGTTGTCAGGGGACGCCCCTATGAGTAGACCGACTCATCCTTGGGTCACTGTTACAAGCACTCTAAAGTAAAACCTGATGCCTCTATAAACTAGAAGCAACATAAAGAAAATAAAAGACGTGGGGTGCTATTAAAAGATGTGGGGTGCTCTACATATATTTTTTTTTAAATGAAATGGGTGCTCTACATATGCCTCTATATATATCTATATCACATATAAAAATAAAATGGTCAATGTGAAAAAGAGAAAAAATCAACATGTGAAATGTTGAAAAATTTATATTAGGTAAGAAAAAATTTAAAACACCAAGATAAAGGAAATGTTGAAACTAAAAAAAGGAAATGTTGAAACATATGTTTCAAAAGGACACTATTAATACACATCAAAAACCAAGTTGAACCGGCTTAATTTGACACGTTTTTTCAACCCAACATGTCAGGTTGATCCGGTTTAAATTGACCAATTTTTCGATCGGAACGGTTCAACCGGTGGACCCGGGTCGAACCGGGTTTCAAATCATTATGTTTAATCCCCAAATTCTCAAACTCTAGGGTGCGTTTAGTTGGAGGAAAACACCCTTGTTTTCCACAAAATGTTTTGTAGAAAACAAGGAAAACAGAGATTGCGTTCAAATTAGCGTTTTCCAACAAAATATTTTCCAAAAAACAAAATTTCTATTTCCTACTCTAATAAAGAAAACCGGAAAACATTTTTTTTGGTTTTCCCCCTTTTCCTTTAAAACACTATTTTCTATTTCTACTCTATTTCCCTTAACCCTAACCCTAAACACCACCTCACCACAGCCCACATCAGCCATCACCACCCTCGCCGGCGTCGCTGCAGCCGTCGCCGGCCATCACCATCGTCTTTCCAGCTGTTGCCGACCATCACCATCATTGTATCTCCATCTCCAGCAGTCACTCATCGTCACCAAAGGTTATTTTCAAACCTTTAACCGATTTTGATTGTTGATGCTTATTGGGTTTGATAAAACTTTTATGATGGTATTGTTTTTAGTTATTTAGGGCTGATTTGAGTGCTGTGTTAAGCTTTTTAGTGCTTATTTGAGTGTTGTGTTAAGCTTTTTAGTGCTTATTTGAGAAGTGCTTATTCGACTTATTTTAGGTGTATTTTATGTGCATTTTAAAGCTTTTTTGAATGTTATTTGAGCTACTTGAAGGCTGGTTATAGGTTTGTTGAGTGTTGTTTTCAGCATTTTAGTGCTTATTTGAGTTATTTAAGTGCTTATTTGAGCTTTTTATGTCTAGTTTGTGTGGGTTTTATGCTCTTTTTGTGCTGATTTGAGCTATTTAAGTGCTTATTTGGGTTATTCAAGTGCGGTTCATGTATCGTTGCAAGTTTTGGAAGTGTTTTTTCTAGCTATATTAGTGCTGATTTGAGTTATTTAAGGGTTGCTTCTAAGATATTTGAGTGCTGATTTAGGCTATTTGAGAGCCGTTTTAAGAAATTTGAGTGTTGTATTAAGCTTTTTAAGTGCAACTTTCGTATCATGTAAACTGGATGATGTTAACGTTAATAGTTGGATTGTATTTAGATGAGTAAAAGTGACGATACTCATGGGGAAACTATGGAGTGGAGTGAAGCGGGTGAGAAATATTTTCTTGAGCTTTTGGCAGAAAAGGTTACAAGGGATGCTAACGGGACACCAATTTATAAAAAAAGTGATTGGTTGAAAATGAATGAAAAAATCTTTATGAAGTTTGGATTAAGCTATGGTGAAAATAAGTTGAAGGCCAAGTACAATCGATTAAGGATTGCGCATACCAAGTTTGGTGGACTGATTAGTCACACCGGTGTTACATGGAATTGTGAGACGGGTAGAGTAGAAGCTGCTGCTGAAGTTTGGGGTGGGTTTACGCAGCGAGACAAAATTTTTACGACATTCAAGAACAGGGGTTGTAAACTTTATTCGTTAATGGATTTGGTCTTTGGTAAGTCTACCGCTAAGGGTTGTTTTAAAAATCCTTCAACTAGCGGTCCTCAAACTTCGGATGAAGAACGTAGAATTGAAGATAACTATATGGGCGAAGATGCAAACGCTTCGATTTATACAAAAATGCAAAAGGTCGTTGATGTAGAAAGTGAGTCACTTCAAGGAACAAAAAGGGAAAAGGTGGATGTCGAAGTTGAGTCACTTCCAGGAATGAGAAGAGAGAAAAGGAATGCTGGAAAAGAAAGCTTATAGAACCTCTTCCATGCATGGTCAGATTCGATGGTTGCTAGGAAGGAAAAGGATTTAGCAAAAGCCAAGAGAATCAAGGCAGAATCTAGTGGAGGTGGAGGGGAGACCTCTATTGATGATTGCATGACCCTCTTGGACGCCATACCTGATGTTAGCACAACCTCTTACAATAATGCACTCACACGCTTCCTTGACGCTGGTTGGAGAAGAATGTTTGTGCTAATGCCCGATGCTAGGAGGAAGCCTTGGCTTGAAACCTTGAATGATTAGTTCATATTAGTCTATTTCTACTATGTCACAAGTTGTATGCACTTGTTTTGTATTTCCATGGTTTGTTTAGTTATTCCTGTTAGACATGGATCTAGTGTAACCTTGTGCGTTCATCAGGATGGTTATGGTGGCCACTGTGACTTCTGATTTACATTTGAAATGCTACTCAAATCTGTTATTTTAATATCTTGTTTATATGTTATTCTGAAATACTACTTTATGTTATTATAAGTTGAAATCTGTCATTTTAATACCTTGTAGTATTACTTGGTCACAACTTGTTAAAGTTAGTTTAACTATGGCTACAGTAAAATTATCATTGAACCTGTTCTGCTGCATATGAACCTGTTTTTAAGTAATAGTTTTTTTTTTTTTTTAACAGAAGTTATTAGAGAAGCTTGATGCATTGAAGATGCTATGAGATACTTCATGTAATGTGAGTTCTTTTTCCATTTTAATGTCACTGAAAGTTTATATATTATCTCATAGTGTTTAGCATACTAGTAATGCTAATTATTTCATGCTCATATATATTCTGTGAATTTATGAGTGAATATGTGTCTTTATTGGCTTGAAGCATCATTGTTTATGTATTGTTCTTTGAAGTTCGTTATATAGTTGCTTCCGTCTGCTACTTGTTATATAGTACTCCCTACTGAGTAAATTTTGATGTTGATCTGCTTGTGGTTCTTGGTCAGGTGTCTGTCCAAAATAGCTAACTTAAATTGTAATATTGGTAACTTGAGATGTAATAAACTTTAATCCTAGGAGCTGCAGTGACCCAACTCACCTCAGCTTGAAATTCTTTGTACCCTTGAGCTGATGATTCAGAAAGAATTTTTATGGCAACTTGGTTATCCCAAATAGATCCACGGAAGACTGTTCCGAATCCACCTTTTCCAATAGCATCTCAAAGTTGTTAGTAATCCTCTGCAAATCAGAATATGTGTACTCTTGATTCCTTGGCTTAAACGTATCCTCTTTTATAATCGGGTCTGCAATTCATTAATTTAAATACCGAGGCACTTTTCCATTTACCCATTTCTTTCAACAGAGAATAATATAAATTAATTAGGCTATAAAATGATGAGGTAGCGATATAGCAAACCTTTTGTTTTTCGGCGTTTAATTATCCATACTATGACAAATGTGGTCAATAGCACGATGACTGTAGCAATTGCTACTATTACAGGAATAACAACTTTGGTATGATTTTTGTTATTACATGAACTGTTGAGACAATAACCTTTAGAAGCACCCCCAAGTGCTTACGCCTGAGCTTGTGTCTAGAAGCACAGGACATGCTAGACCGGCCTCCTTGCAGACAACCTTCACGCTAGACATACTTGACTGTAATGCTTTCTCATAGTTTTCTTATTAAATGTATTGTATTTAATATAAGGGACAACATTTTATTACCATTTTTATTCATTATAGTATATAGTTTTGTTCACAATACGCATACTCATTTGATCTTTCATATTAGTTGTGGATTGCCGTGGCTGGCTTAATGTGGCTTCATCTTAGTTAGTGTATTAGTTCCAGCTTCTGCTTTTTAAAATGATTAAATGGATTTTGGAGGAGTCAATACAGATGATAGAGCAGTTGACTTTTGATTATACAAATATCAGGTGCCATAATCAAACTACACCAGAAATCTTGGGGTTTTCCATGTATATGATATAGATTAACTACAGGTCATCTTTTTGAGGTTTGATACTGGGTGTTTGGATCTGTTTCTGAAGTCTGAACTATCTATGGAACTTCTACTTGATTATCATTCATGACTGTTCTTCAAAAACATGAGTATGGTTGTATTTTTATTTTTTAGGATGAAGCTAATCAGATTCAGAGAAACATGTAAGAAGTTGTTGTAAAGAACTGAATGTTAAGATCCTGAATATGGTTATCTAAGTTTAATTGTTTTGAGGTAATAATCACTTTTCATAACACACATCCAAGTATCAGTAGGCCATAAGCCATATCTTTGAACATCGTATAGTAAAGTCCGCAGATCAGTGTTGATTGATTTTGTATTGAAGGTGAGGGTAGATTTCCTTTCTGTATGTTGTATTCCCACCACAATTCCAAGGGTACTGTGTGGGATTGTTTAGAGCCTAGGCGGCTAGGCCCAAACAGTAGTTCGCTTCGTTGAATTGTTGTTTTGTTTTCTTTCTGTAGTCACAATACAATATTTAGCTCCGGAACTTCTGGCATTTGTATCCTTTTTTTAGTTATAAAATGAACATGTTTATTTTTCTTTAATAAAGAAGTGAGCTTTACATGATTACACAAAGAAATAATGGATCTGTAACATTGTTTATTGCCACTGTCACATTTGAAGTAGATACTGTTTAAGATATCATGTAAGTGGTTAAGTTGAACACAAACGTTTTTGCAGGATAAAAATGTCAATTTCAAGTAGTAGCTCAAGCTCCGATGAAGATGATGACGACAATGATATGATGATGTTGTTGTTCTTAAAAGAGTACACAAACGTTTTTGTTGATAGATTCCCATGTAGAACATCAGCGCTTAGCGGGAAAGAATATATTCGAGAAGTAGTATGCGGGAATCCTATCCAGTGTTACGAGTCCTTTAGAATGAAGCCTCATGTATTTCTGAACTTATGTGATAAAATGAAGCAGTTAGGTTTATTGAAAGATTCTAGGAATGTTAGTGTAGAGGAAGGTATGGCGATGAGTTTACGTATTTTATGTCATGGGACAAGACAAAGAATGGTGTCTGATCGATTTCAACATTCTACTGGACAGTTCATTATTGGTTTAAGAAAGTGTTGAGGGCGTTAAAGGCTTTTGAAGTTACGGTTGTTAAGTATGTTAACAGGGGTGTAGTTCAACCTAAAATTCGAGCAGATTATAGATGGTATCCGTTCTTTAAGGTAAACTCGAGACTATTTCATAGTTAACGAATTCACAAATTTCAATTACTTAGCAATTATTTTTTTTATGCAGAATTGTATTGGAGCTATTGATGGTACGCATGTAGCAGCATGGGCGCCTACATCAAAACAAAGGACATTTCGAGGTAGAAAAGCGGTACTTGTTACTCAAAACGTCATGGTTGTATGCTCTCATGACATGATGTTCACTTTTGTGTATACGGGTTGGGAGGGAACAGTGAATGACTCTCGCGTATTTTATGATGCTATACTTAGAGCCGAAAACAAGTTTCCAATGCCGACTGGTGGTACGTTTTCTTTTACTTTAACTTGTTATTTTGTGCAAGGTCTAAGTTTTATTGCTTGTTTGATATTGATTCCCATGTAAACAAGTTGTGTCCGAATTATTCTTGTGTTTAGATGTGCATATTGAAAGTGATGATGTGATATCAATAGACAAAAATCAGATGATCAGCTATACTGAATGTGATATAAGAGATAGTGTTTATTTGTTACTGTGTATGTTATGTAGATGTTTGAAGTTGTAAACTTGTAATAATCAGATATCAAAATGCTTCAAGTGTTCTAGAAATTCTGTTTGTTTAAGGAATTACGAATTAGTAAGTAAGATGTGAGTACATGTCTTCTGAAATAGGTAACTATAGGTTACTCTCAACACGCAAGCGCACACTTTATTTATGTGAAACTGAATGAAACATGATAGAGGTATTCAGCGAGTTTTATCAGCACAAAAAAGATAATATATTTTGAATTTCTGGTAAATGGCTAGTTGGGTGGTGATTTTTAGTATTGATTGGGTTGAACAATACACGGATAATTAGGTGTAGCTTTAACTCAGTCTAGGTGAGGAGGGCGTGAGATTGCAGTCCACTAAAGTACCTTTAGTAATTTATAAAACATGTCTAAGGGTAGGAGTTTAACTCGTGAGTCGTGACTGCACTGTCCTTGGCTTTTAGCAGTTAAGCATCAAAAATCATATTTGCTCATCGCCGCAAAAGCTGCTTGTTCAATAGCATGGTTGCAGTTGTTGCAAAAAGTTAGAGGAGTGTGCCTGCATAATGGGTTTATTTGGTTGTTAAGTGTTAGCAACGAAAGTGTTTTTGTGTATTGTCAGTGATTGTTTACCTGGTGAATACAAAAAGTCAATATTTTTCACCAGTTATTAATAAATACTTTATCTTGTAAATAATTTTATAAAGTAAACATTTTTGTTGCTTATTTTATTTTTGTTGTATTGGTACATATATTTATGGCTAAGTATATGGGTAGGAGTTTTGTATAAAGCTTCTTATATGGATTGCTAACATATTTCATTAGTTTTGTATAAAGCTTGAATGTATCTGTTCTTATTCACTTGTTGCAATTTGTTCAGATTATTACTATGTTGTTGATAGTGGGTACCCAAATCTGAAGGGGTTCTTGGCTCCGTATCGGGGTGAACGGTATCATCGTTCTGATTGGCAGGGTCGTGGAGGAGTTAGAGGAAAAAATGAGTTGTTCAACTTTATGCACTCATCGGTTAGGAACGTCATTGAACGAGCTTTTGGTGTACTTAAAGCGAGATTTCACATTTTGAAAGATATACCAAACTATCCATTAAGACGTCAAATGTTGATTCCACATGCTTGTTGTGCATTACATAATTACATTCGGATGGAAGATAGGGCTGACAGACTCTTCAATTTATATGGTGAAGATTATCACGAAGATTCGATAGAAGGTTCCAACATAGTTGAAGAAGGAATCCCATTAGACATGAGCAATCACGATGAGATGGTTGAAGTGAGAAATACAATTGCAAATGACTTGTGGGAAAAATATACGAGTCGTCGTGCTAATCGAGGTGCTCGAGTGTGATCCTAAAATAGATATGGTCATGGGTGGGTTTGTTTAGAGACGGATTTATTGTTTTTATGTTGAATTGTAGTCATTTGAATTTTTTTTCATGTTAGACGATGTTAAATTTTACTTTTTTTTACTTTTCATTTTTATCGTATTAAATCTTTTTAGTCGTGTTAAATTTTACGTTTTGTATGTTTTACTTTATGTCGAATTTATTGTTTTTATGTTGAATTTAGTGTCGTTTGAAGATTTAGTTGGTTAGTTTATAATATTTGTTTTTGTGTTTCAAATATGTCTTTATAATATTACAAATGTGAATAGAGAATGGAGATACAAAACAACACCACTTGAACATGTTTTCTATTTTTTGCAAAATGGAAAACACAAACACATGTCTCTCTAACTAAACGCGTTTTTTAAATTTTCAATTGTTTTGTGGAAATATATCTCCCCTCCCTTTTTTTACGAAACAAGGAAATAGTAAATGAAGGAAAATATATGGTGGCGTTTAGTTGGAAAATGATGACGTATAGTCTACACCGGGTCACGGACCCGATTAGTAAACAATACTAATACTTAAGCCCACTACGCGTGGCCCAGATTCATGACAGTTGGATTACCAACTGGATGGCTTTGGCCCATAAGGCCCAAGCCCAAAACATATTTATGGAACGGATAAAGGGATATCTTCTAAACAAGGAAGATATTCACTAGCAATATCTGATATCGGTGGATGCGCCGTAGAGTAAGGAACAAGTAACCTTATCGGTTACATGCCTATAAATAGAGGGAACCCTAACCCTCGAAAAGGTACGATTCACAAAGCGATCCTAACTCTTCTCACAAACCTAAAACTACGATTACTTACTCTCACGCCGGAGGATAATCGGGGGAGACAATCCCTCGATAAGCCTAACGGTATTTGTTTCTTTCTTAGTGCGCAGGTCTCAAGCAATATCAAGCAATTGATACGAAGGAAGGAACCCAAACAAGGAACGCCCAACTTTTGTATCAACAAGTGGCGCCATCCGTGGGACCATACACTAAGGACTAG
>LBNU01028366.1:22384-37586 GCA_014162995.1 Artemisia annua
ACGTCAGCCTTTGCCTTAAGCTTTCCAAGATCATCACGATCATTATTCGGATAACAAAGAGAACCAAATATATGAAAGTGTTGTATGTTAGGCTTTCGTTTGTGAAAAATTTCATACGGTGTGACTTTGTGACGTTTATTGATCATACAACGATTTTGGGTGTAACATGCGGTTGAGACGACTTCTGCCCAAAGAAAATCTGGTAGTTGAGCATTAATGAGCATCGTTCGTGCGGCTTCCACTAACGTTCTGTTGCGTCTTTCGACCACTCCATTCTGTTCGGGAGTCCGTGCAATCGAGGTTTGATGTTCAATTCCCACTTTCTCAAACTAGTCTCGAAGGGTTTGATTCTTGAATTCAGTTCCATTGTCCGTTCTAACGATTCTGACAGTGTTGCGGAGTTGAACTTGAATTTTCGTGAGAAAGGTGATAATCATTGATGGAGCTTGATCTTTGCTTCGAAGAAAGTAAACCCAAGTCCATTTGGAGAAGTCATCAACAATCACAAGAATATACCGTTTCCCATTAATCGTTTGTACTCGCATTGGTCCACATAAATCCATATGAAGAAGTTGAAGAACATGATCAGTGCTTGGTTCAGGTTTGGAGTTGAGTTGTGCACGTTTGCTCTTTCCTTGTTCACAAGCGGGACATAAGTGATCTTTTGCATATCGGAACCTTTGAAGACCGTCTACTAGTTTATGGCAAGCAAGATCTGTCATAGTTCTCAAGTTGAGATGAGACATGCGTTGGTGCCATAACCAGGATTTTGCTGATTCTGCCTTTGAAAGTAAACAAATGGGAGAGGAAGCGGTCATGTCTGACATTGAAATTGTATAAAGACTATTTCCACATGTGCCTGACATAAGATCATTTCCTTGTAAATCACGAACAAAGCATGTTTTCTCCCTGAATGCAACTTCAAGATCACCATCACAAAATTGACCGACTGAGAAGAGATTGTGACCGAGGCCTTCGACATAATACACACGACTAATTTCGATGTTCCCATTGACGTAGTCCCCATACCCCATAATTGCATTGAAATGATCATTCCCGAATCTGACAGTTCGTATAAACTTTGAGACAAAGTTTCTTAGCAGTTTGAGATTTCCTGTCATGTGTCGGGAGTATCAGCTATCAACAATCCAGAGAACAATTTGCACCACCTGCATCACATGAAAGAGACGACGATGGTACAATGGTAAGGGTGGAACCCAATGAAGTTGTGGGTTCCGTTGGGTTAGAAGCACACATGTTAACAAGTTTAGGAATCCATTTAAAGTTATGTGTCCTTTGTAACCAACGTTGCCAATTCCAACTAGATTTAGCCTTCTTAATATCAAATTCAGTGAGTGATGGCATATTCCTAGAGGTCTTGTCCGCAACTACTGGGTTGACTACATTATTCTTAGAAACTATACAAGGCATAAGTCCTAGCACAGATTTAGAAGCAATAGTGGGCCTAGATTTTCTGCCTGATGTACGTTTCTTAAAACGAGATAAAAGACAATTTGCAACAAATTTAGAATGATCACCAGATAACATACTTTTATGACAAAACACACATGAAGCATCAACATTCAAAACATTTAAAGGTTCATCATTCGTTACACAAAGATTAGGATTACAATTTGCCAAATCAGAATCTAAATCTAGTGGAAGATGAGTATTATTCAATGTCCTAGGGTGTTCTTCTACTTCAGAGGCTTTTAGTGTCTCTCTTCTACGTTGCAAAATCCTATTCACTCTTTTCATACGTTTACACTTGTTTCTGCTAATGCTAGGAGTGGCAACTATTCCTGTAGAAGTGGAAGGATCCAAGTTAGATTTTTTAGTGTGTTGTGCTATATTTGTTATGTCTAATGAGTACATCCCTGGTGCAATTACTTTAGTGTTGACAGATTTTCCTTTTTCAAGTTCACGTATTTTCTCTTTCAACTCAATGATAATGTGCATTTTATCTTGAATATCGTTGTCGAGTTTTCTATTAGAATAAAAATATTCATCACGACTCTTTTGCCAATAGTTTGAAACTTTTTGCAATTCTGCAATTTCCTTTTCATATTTTGAAATTTGACTTTTTAAACCCTCATTCTCTTTTTGAAAAGTTGTGGAAGTTTTAAGACTTTGCAATTCCAGTTCAAAATCAAGACTCTGGTTTTGACACCATTCAAGCTTTTTGTTGAGTTGGAAAATCTCATTTGAAAGTTTGTTTTGCACATCATCATTGTGTTTTCGGAGATTTCCGTTTTCATCTTTTAATGTCTCAGTTTGTTTAGATAACAACTCAACATCGTCACAATGATCATCAACAAGCATAGAAGTACCAGATTCATAAAGAGAATTCATAACCACAGATATAATATCAGCACTAAGAACATGTTCCAAGAGTCGATCTGATTCTTTTAGTAAAAATTGATTACGACGTTTTAGTTTTAAGATCGCGTTTTCAGATTCTTGAAAAACTTTAAGAATAGTTTGGACTTCCCTTTTCAGTTCATGTTCCCATTGCTTAGAACAGAAATTCAGACGTTGAACACTTGGAGTAAATTGGGTTTGAAACATTTCCCGTCTTTCTCTTTCAACAGGTGAAAGAAAATTTGCCACAGTTATTTCAGAATTCTTTTCAATAGCATTTTCTATGGATTGAAGTTCGTTCGAAAATGATTGATAGTGACGAAATAAAGTAGAATCATTTAACTTGCTTAGTTTCGTTTGAATATCATTGTTCTGTTGAAGGATAGAATCTAAGCATGTTTCATGATTTGCTGTTGTTTTGAAACAATGGAGTTGAGATTGACAATGTTCAAGAGCCCGAGTTAAAGCCACATTCTTTTCTTTCAATTTTGCATTCAAAGCTTGACACTGGATATTATGATTTTGGCTGGTCATAAGTAAGATTCTCAATTCAGATTCTGTGTCAGACAACGGTTCATAATGTTCAATTTGATCATTGTTATCAGAATTAGATTGTGTAGTTGATTTATCAAATGAAACAACTGGGTTTATTGGATTAATATCATCAAATATAACCACTGTGGACATTTGATCAACTGCTTGTGTAGATAACAAAGAATCAATTAGAACATTTTGTTCCTCATCTATGACAGAAGCAGAAGGAGAACCAAAGTCATGTATTAGGCATGGGTTAGACTCATATGCCTGATACAGATCATCAGCGTCATATATTGGACCAAGATCACTTACCTGTGTTTCAGTTGTGTTTGCCATTAAGATCATATCAGTAAGCTCATCGGAGTCATGCATGTTAAAAGCAGAAGATGAAGACTGATCAAATTCAGTTGTAGAGCTGTCTGCTTCATGCTGAAGAGCTGATAGATATTCTTGCAGATAAAACAAGCTACCACGAGATGTATCAGATGTTGTTGTTGCAGTTGGAGTAACATCTCTGAGATCCACAAGGTTAGCTAGACGTGATTCCAGATAACTATGAAGTGTGATCGGTGGAGCAGGGAGAATGGTTTTCATGAAATTTCTCTTCAAACATGACTGAAGTATCTGATGCAGTCGTAGGTCATGATGTGACTAATGTATGACTTCAAGATGCTTCCACATGTCATGAGCACTGGCAGCAAAATCAAATGTAGAGTAAATTGAATTTGGAAGACCTAGAGTGATGTACCAACTTGCTTGGTAATCAGCAGCATGTTGTTCAAGGTCATGGCCAGTCAAGGTATCTTTGGTTTGTAGTTCAATGAAGCCTGTTGAGTCAGTAATGAATTTCATCTGATATGGTCCTTGAAGAATGGAATTCAGTATGAGATCAGCTTGTGGACGCTCACCAACCCATTGTAAGAATCTTCGTTTCCAAGTAATGTAGTTTCCGTTAAACAGCATAGGAGGATTTGATTCATTACCATAGAGTAAGACATGATGAGGGTCGGTGCTGTGAGGTGGAGTATAAGGAGAGTTTGAGTATGGTAGGTAAGACATGATGAATGACTTGTGTGTGAATGGATCTTGTAGAAGGTATAAGTGTTATGCCAATTCTCGAAAACTATCCCAAGTATGTTCCCAAGGCTTAAAATGTTGAATATCTCGAAAAACAGTCAAAGTTCAAAAGATCTCGAAAAAATGCCAAAGATCTCGAAAATGTCCAAAGTTCTCGAAAAAGTCAAAATTATCGAGAAATTTTTACAAAAGTTTCGAGAAATTTAACAATACTAGAAACTAGCAAAGTTCTCAAAAATTATGAAAGGATTTCGAAAGTTTTCCAAGGATCTCGAAAATCAAAAGATTTCGACAAACCAGAAAAGATCTCGAAAGTTCAAAAATTTCGAAAAAAATTTCTACAAATTATCGAGATTATACAAAATCGATAATATCCAACGAGTCGAAGTGTTTTCTTTCTTATACAAGAGAGAAAAGCACCGAGTAACCAACGAAAACACCTTAGGAGTAACAACAAAAGATCTCGAAAGATTAGGGCCTAAGTTTCTCAAAAACTTGCAAAAGTCGGCAGATTTTTTTTTGTTAAAAACAATCCAAAAACACATTTTTAATCCAAGATTCTTGTACAACTAACCTTAAAATGATGAAATCTTAAAGAAAGTTGCAAACTTGAACCACTTTTCAAAAAATTGAAATTTCTCGAAAGATGGTACAAGTTGTACGAATCTTAAAAATTTTGAGAAATTTTGAGACTTTTTTGGTTGTTTGAGTTTGTAACACAAGTTTGAAGACAAATATGTGATAGAAACACGAAACAAACAAGATAGTAGCAAATTTTATCAAAAAATACGAGTTAAAACCTTGGTTTTGGGTCGTAGAAAACAAAAACAAAAGTTACACCTTCTTCTAGCGATTGATACCACTTGTTAGGTCACCATTTTGTAAACACAAGTATAGTTTTGATAGAAATAAGATGAGAAATAGAGTTTGGTTGACTAGATCAAATGAGAAGAATAAAAGTGCAAGAGTTTCCTTAAGATAATGAACTAACCAACAAGAGAAAGGTTTACATGATGTTCCTATTTATAGGAGAGGAGCTAGGGCACCATTCCCTTTCTCCTTCCTTTCTCTAGACGTATGGGCTTTAAGTCCCATTGGACGTATGATGGACTTCATACGTTACATGATAAGTTAAATATACTAGCAACCTATTACAAATGATGAAATAACCGAGACTTGACTAAACTTTGATAAACTTAGGTTCTAACATTTTATTAACGAGTCTTGTAGCTAGACTCAAAGTCACGGTCATCTAGTGTCTCTAATGCTCACGTATCCAGGCGTGAGCCACCTAATTGTCGCCTCCTCCTTCTTATAATCATCATTAATATCTAAACACCCACGATAATACCTCTTATTCTTTTCATGGGGGTACTTAAGTCCCTTCCTAATATCGTTCTCGCTCAATATGCCATAGGGTGGGAACCTATTACATTTTACAACAGAAAAGTTTTTGTACCTAGGGTGTGCACGGGGCATTTGATAAACAAAGTCTTCATCTCCATTTGAGAATGTAATTAACCCTTCCATTAGTTTTTCATCTAAGTTAGTTAACCTTTTGAAGGGCTTCCCGAATACAACTTGGGTTAAACTACTATCGACAATCTCCCCTAGGTCCTCCATCACCATGAATTCTGTTTGATAAGCAAAACTCCCTACAAACACATGCAATGTCTTAGCCCTAGCAACTATATTTTCCCCTTTATATTCTAACTCATTTACCATGATTTTATTATATCAGCACGCGAGATTACGTTCATTGGCAACGATGAGTAAAGATAGGCATCAAAGCTTCTAAACCCAATCTTGCAAGGGAATTGCATGTTAAACAAACTATCTTTCTTTATTTTTGTTCTCGGGTCCACATAATTTAGAGGGTTAGCTCTTTCTTCTCCTTCGGGGTCATCTACTACTTCCCCATTCCCTAGATCCTCATCGGAATCCGACGAGTAGTAAAAGGGGCCATTTTCATGGTCGGTGTCATGGTCAGATTCGTCCATATCGGAGTGGTTATCAAGGTGATGATTGGGTGGTAGGTCGGGTAACAGAAAGTTCCTACGGCGGAAGACACGAATAACAGGGATCAATCGATCAATATCACTAATGAAGAAGTATTACGAACAAGTGCACAAAGAAAAAGATAGACTAAAGAAATCCTAGAAAAATAAAATAAAAATCTCACTAGAAAGGAATCTAGCGAGTAGACCTAATAAAATAAAAATTCTACCTAAACAATAACTATTCTCCGGCAGCGGCGCCAAAAACTTGATGCGTGGTTTTGTGACCTTACAACAGGTTTTACCTCTCAAGGGATCTCAAGAGGCTTACAACCCCACCAGGCAGTGTACCTGACCGATGTACTATATGATAGTGGTAAGTACGGGGGATTGATCGTTCTCTCACAGGGAATAGTGTTCGTTAGGATAGAAAAGCTACTCTAATAGGTCTAAGGGTGAAGGAAGATTCTTTTTGTATTTTTATGTTTTTATGAAAGCAAGTTAAAATCTCGGTTTTGAAGGAGTGGGCAGAATTAGTTGCTAGTCAACTAACCCAAAATTACTACTATTGCAAAAGAAAATAAAATAACTAAACTATTTGGTTGTGAAAACAATTTGGCGAAAAGTGTGTTTACTTAGACTTCATTACTCCCTAACTATCTTTTACCGGTTAATTGATATGTATGTTACTTGTGTGGATGAAGGGTGTATTCCCAATAACTCATGGAGTGGCATACATATCTCTTCAATTCTATGAGCTCTTATCTCCTTCTATGCCATGCACGACACAACCATAGGGATTGTAAACAGTGGCTCATGCGTTAAATACTACCTTAATAGCCTAGTATGCCTTGGCTACATGTTTCCCAAGACGTTCAAGCACATTACCATAAAGGAGTTTGGCTAGTTTTCTTGAGCCTAACATTGATGGAACAATCATCCCAACAAACAACAACACACCAATTAACCAATAATTAATAGTTAGGTTTCATTAGATCTAAGCAAACACTAGAGAATTTAGCTACACATGTTAATAGAAAGACAAGCAAAAGAGATAATCAACCAACACATAGACATATTGATTGAATTAAAGTGAAGACTTATCTTTAATTAAGCATGAGGGTTCCAAGGGTTGGAAACCCAAAAAAGTTTAGAAAATTCGTCTAGGGTTTGGTGCCAAAAGTTCTCCACAAAGTTCCACACTTAATGAATGAAAAATAGAAAACTATATATAGATTTTACATTCTGACGGCGTCAGGTTATAGAGGCTGACGGCATCAGCTCGCCGCCATTAGATTTCTCGGATGGCCTAGATCCACTTCTGACGCCGTCACCTTATAATTCCTTCTGGGCCGTCACTCTTTAAGTTATAACTTGACGGCCTACATCTTCTAACACCTGACGGCGTCATGTGTTAATTCTCAAAATCTTTCTGGCCCGTCATTTAATAATTGGTTTCCACTCTTTTGTCAAGGCTTGCTGACGGCGTCACCTTGTGACTCTGACGCCGTCAGGTTGTAATTTCTTCATCTTTTGAGACTTTGCCGTTTTCTTCACTTTTATGCTCCAAAAACGTCCAAATATACATATTTTCCAGAATTCTTCTCAAAAGTACCTAAAATGACAAAAGGAACGATTTAGGGCAATATTTGATCACATTTATACGAATTAAGGCTTAAATGACCCCTTAAAAGCGTAACACTTTTCGTCTCATCACTAAGGTTCTTCTAATTTCTTAGTACTAAACTTAAAGTTTAAGAGAGATGTTTCGGTTTTAGTCATTGAGGATGATCCTATAAAGGAAGGAGGGCTAGGTGGAATAGGTAGTTCTTTAACTAAAGTTTCACTAGGAGTATTACTATTCTTAGGTGGGTCCTTGGGCTTAATATTTTGGCCTAAGTTGTCTATTATTACTAGTACCACTATGATTATAAGTATAACTATTCCTAGATACTTAAAACCAGCTAGGGTGGTATCCATAGTATCTTCTAGGTAGATTTCCTAATGTGTAACCTAAGAAATATCAAGCCTAAGTAGTTTTAATATCCTCAAATGAATTATCCTAGTTTCTATATGTAAGGGTCTTAAATTCATAAACCACTAATCATATCCTATTTAAAGTTTCTTAGTTGCTTCCTAAAGTTTTGTTTTTCTAAGATCCTCGAAATATTATATGGGTATCCTAAAGAAGTAGGTAGGGGCAATTTATGTTCTTACTCCTATCTGGTAGAAGTTTGCTAATGTGTCTATCCTAAACTAGGGATTTTTCTTTAAAAACTTAAAGGGGAGGCTTTATTCTTTCCCAAGGTTCCTTATATCTGTATTCTAGTTCTAATATCCTCGATAAGGTTCTTAGATTGGATCCTATTTTCCTATCTTAATTTCTAACCTCAAAATTATTCTTAGTGATATCTTAGGGTCATCTAATTTCATAACCTAAGGTATTCTATTTCTATCTTCCAAAGGCATCCTAAGGTTATTTCTATTCCTTATTATAGGTATTCTAGGGAGATTAACTAAGGTTTCCTAAGTAATTTCTTTTAGGAATCGTAGTAATCTTAAGGAAGTAGTAAGGAGGGAAGGACAGGGTTATACTTGTATATAGTTACTATATACTCGTATATGGGAATTAGTTAGAGAAAGATCTTCTAACTAAGAAGGAGTTTTTAGAGGAATAGTGAATACCGCAGGCAAAGGAGAGAAAGAATTCAGATCTCTATGATGTAGAATAAGAATTCTTGCTACGCGGGATTGCGACCACGCAACAGGTTTTACCTCTCAAGGAATCTTGAGAAGCTTGCAATCCCACCAGGCAGTGTACCTGACCGATGTAGTATAGTGTAGTGGTAAGTACGGGGGATTGATCGTTCTCTCACAGGGAATAGTGTTCGTTAGGTGTGAAAAACTACTCTAATAGGTCTAAGGGTGAAGGAAGATTATTTTTGTATTTTTATATTTTTAGGAAAGCAAGTAAAATCTCGGGTTTGAAGGAGTGTGCGGAATTAGTTGCTAGTCAACTAACCCAAAAACTACTATTGCAATTAAAATTAAAATAACAAGAAAATAAAAGGTTGTAAAACTTATATGGAGAAAAGTGTGTTTACTTAGATTTCCTTACTCCCTAACTATCTTTTACCGGTTAATTAGTGTGTATTAATTGCGTGGATGACGGGTGTATTCCTTAATACCATTCCTGGGGTGGCGTACATACTTCCCCAACTCTATAAGCTCCTACTTCACTCCTATGTCGAGCCCGCTCATAAGCTCCTAACATGGGATCATTAGAATTCGCTCATGCATTAAATACAACCATAAAAACCTAGTACGCATTGGTTCATGTTTCTTAAGACGTTCAAGCAAGTTACCGTATAGGAGGTTAGCCAGTTTTCTTAAGCCTAACATCGATGAACAATCATCCAAGACAATTAATAACACACCAACAACCAATAATCAATAGTTAGGTTTCATTAGATCTAAGCAAACACAAGATAAATCTAGCCTAGCATGTTAATTGAAAGACAAGCATAAGATATATTAACCAACACGTAGACATATTGATTAATTTGAAAGAGGAATTATCTTCAATTGAACATGGAAGAATCAAGGGTGAAAAACCCTTGAAAATACAGCTAAAATCGTCTTAGGGTTTATTCCCAAAGTTGCACCAAAAGTTCCACACTTATGAATGAAAAATAGAAAGTATATATAGAAAATACACTCTGACAGCGTCAGGTTATGGCTTTGAGGCCATTAGCTCGCCGCCCTAGGGTTCTCGGATGGCCTAGATCTATTTCTAACGACATCACTTGTAAAACTGGCTGGGCCGTCTCTCTTTGACATTACACCTGACGACCTAGGACTCAACTCTTGCTTAGGGCGTCTGGTATAGTCAGAATCCACTCCTTTGTCTTGGTTGCCTAACGGCGTCACCTTGTGACTTTGACGCCGTCAGGTAGGATTTCCAGCTTGCTTTTGAGACTTTGTCGTTTTCTTCACTTTTATGCTCCAAAAACGACCAAAATGATGTGTTTTCCAGAATTCTTCTCAAAAGTACCTAAAATGACAAAAGGAACGATTTAGGGCGATATTTGATCATATTAACTCGAATGAGGGCTTAAATGACCCCCTAAAACGGGTACACTTTTCGTCTCATCTAATACCTTTACACTTGGGATTTGCTTGTCCTTAAGCAAATAGGCTTTTATTCCAATCAAAATACGAGTTAGGGGTCATTTAACACAAATATAAAAGTAATTACAACAAATAGTTGCTCGACCCTAATCATAATAAGCACGGAAATCATACACTAGCACCTCACAAATAGTTTTTAGATACTCTCATCTCTCAGGTGTCATAGAATTATATCTCACAAATGAAAATGGAAACTATCTCTCACTACCTGTCATAACAAATAGATTACCATAGGCTTGGGAGAGGATCAATTACNTTAACACAAATATAAAAGTAATTACAACAAATAGTTGCTCGACCCTAATCATAATAAGCACGGAAATCATACACTAGCACCTCACAAATAGTTTTTAGATACTCTCATCTCTCAGGTGTCATAGAATTATATCTCACAAATGAAAATGGAAACTATCTCTCACTACCTGTCATAACAAATAGATTACCATAGGCTTGGGAGAGGATCAATTACTCCTCCACTAGGCGTAAGCACCTAAGATAAATTATCAAATAGGGCTTTCCAAACGGTTGTAACATAAGGTGTAGGGATATGATAAACACGGTTTGGTTGGAATAAAGGGTATTTTACTGGTGGCAAGTTAATTATCATGATCAAATACATGTACTATACAATGTCGCTAAGCCAAGACTTGACTCAACTTAAGCTAAAAATAAAATAACAAAAACATAAACAAACATAAAAGAAAAGTGATGGTAGTCCGTATGTTTTTTCTACTTTTCCTTTTCCATTTTTTTGTATTTTTCTTGATTTTTCGATTTTTTTTATTTTTTTTGCACACACTCTTGCCCTACCATCCAATATAATACATCATAGGGGCCACGGTTCTCCCTTTATACTTGAACTCTTACATACTTTACAATTACTATTCTAATGACTCTAATTAAGATAATCGAAAAACTTGGAGTACTTTTAAAATATTTAGCACATATGGGGGTAATAATGTTGTTCTTCCCCATTACTCCATTACACTAGTACTTTACCCATGAGTCCCAATCGTCCCAAACCAATATGTACAAGATATGACTCGACTTAGCAACCATGTAATCAATCAGATAATTAACAAAGGGTTTAAACAAATGTTGTCACAATAATGCACTAAAGATGAGTGCATACAAAGTGGGCTAAGGCGATTTGGGTGTACATTTAAGTGGAGTGTAACAAATTCTCACTTTGAGTAAGATGCTCAAAGGTCGAAACGAAAAGATAGGCTCTGAGGGGTGTACTAGGGGTATCGTGTACCAAAAATGGGTACAACGCAAAGGGTGTGGGAGAATTACTTGACCAATATAGCCAACGTAATTATAACAAAAACACGGGCGTAAAACAAAGGTTAATCTTAATGCCTCTTATCATGTAGTAGATCTAACTACACGAATGTAGTCTCACTTGTGGATTTGAGATGGTCCTAACGCAAGTTCTAGAATCTAAGTGCTACCGGTACACACATCATAGCATAAATGCTTTTCCTACCAATTCTAGGGGCGAACCTCACATATTTGGGGTGGAATGTTTTTTTTAGTGGTACGGTTTTTTGTGCTAGTCATATAATTTCCTATCCATGAGACGCTTATTAGGACCAAAGTTTCACTCCTAAATGTTGTAAATTTTTTAAAATTGGCGCTAAATGTGCCCTAACAAATATTTCTCTTGGTTTTATTACCGATTTACTATCAAACAAACAAAAATCAAGTGCAATTGAATTCTCTAAGGTGTCTTCATTTACCCCCCCCCCCCTTACATTTAAATCGAACATTGGCCCCAATGTTCACATAAAAGATGTAAAACTAAATAAGATGAAAGAATGAAACGAAATACTCCCCTGATTCGTTTGGTGTGGATAGTGAGGTAACATGGTTAGATCTTCTTCCAATAAAGGTGAACACTCAAAGCTTCCCTTCCGAAATATAAATCATCTCCTTGTCCAAAATTGTTGGGAATAAGATTAATAGTTACCACTGATAAGCTTGTGGAAGACACTACTGAAGATTGCACTGGCAGTGGAAACACATTACCACTGCTAGTATACTTAGTTACCACTGCTTATTAGATAACCATGTATTCGTGTATAGATAAGTATAGAATAGATTCTGTGTATATTCTATAATGATAGCTTAATACTTATCTTGTGCAGGACTCCTTGTTCTATAAAAGGAGATCCTAGGTCATTGTCATAGGTACAAATTAACCTAGAAAGCTTCAAGGTGTAACCCTAGTGATAACTCAAGATCACTCGTATTATTATCAATAATATTGAAGCTGCAAGTTTGGTTTATACTCTGTGTTTACTACTTACAACTGTCCACACTCAATAACATTCATACAAAGCAATTCTTCTAAGTGCTAGTAAGTAAATTCCGCGTGCTTGTTAGTATTACTCAAAGTATCACTAACACAAGCTGTGTGTTTAGATCCATCAAGTGGTATCAGAGCCAGGTTCTGATACTTTGATTTAGAAGATCCAAAGAAGAAGCTTAACTCACTCACTCAAGAGATGGAGATGGAAAACAACCAGTCAAACTCTTCTGTTCCAAGACTTCCCAAACTCAAGCTTAATGAGTTTGAGATGTGGAGGATCATGATAGAACAGTACTTTCTCATGACTGACTATGCTCTGTGGGATATCATCTTAACTGGTGATTCCTTTGTGCCTCAACAAAAGACTGAGAAGATTGGAGACAAAGATGTTGTAACAGTTTTTGTGCCTACTACATCAGATGAAAGGACCCAAAGGAAGAATGATCTCAAGGCCAGAAGTTCACTGATTATGACTCTTCCAAAAGATCAGATAGTTGCGTTCACAAAGTTCAGAACAACAAAAGAACTTTTTGAAGAGACCTGCTCAGTGTTTGGTGGCAATGATGCTACTAAGAAGACTCAAAAGACATTGTTGAAGCAAAGTTATGAAAACTTCTCTGCTTCAAGCAATGAATCTCTTGACAGCATATTCACCAAACTACAGAAGTTAGTCACTCAATTGACTGTGTTTGGAATTGATGTGGAAAGGGAAGACATCAGTTTGAAGTTTCTAAGAAGTTTGCCTGCTGAGTTTCATACAAATGTTACAGTTTGGGAAAACAAACCTGAACTTGAGACAATGAAGCTCAATGATTTGTACAACAACTTTAAGCTAATTGAGTAAAGGCTAAAGAAGGCAGGAAAACTAGGTTTAAGCTCTAACAGCTTGGCATTAATGTCAACTTCTATTGACACTGATGACAGTGAAGCTGATAGTGATGATGAAATTTCCACTGCTGGTTCAACTGTTTCCACTGGTAGTGCTCTTGTTACCACTGCAGGTTCAAAGAAGAAGGTTGCTGGTTTAAGTGATCCCACTTTCTATGCATTCATCTCTACACAAGTGCATGGCTCTATCTTGACTCATGAAGACATAGAGCAAATTGATGATGATGACTTAGAAGAGATGGACATAAAGTGGCAAATAGCTCTTCTTAGCATGAGAGCTAGGAAGTTCTACAAGAAGACTGGCAAGCCAATTCATATCAATGGAAGTGAGACTGCAGGGTTTGATAAGAAGAAGGTAGAATGTTTTAACTGTCACAAGTTGGGACATTTTGCTAGGGAATGCAGGAGACCAAGGAAGCAGGATAACAGATCTACTTGGTACAAGAAGAAGGAGTCAACAGTGGAAGAACCAAAGGCAATGTTGGCAATTGATGGTGTAAGCTATGATTTGTAACACCTGGTACTTTTCCTAAAACCCATTTCTAGCCAAACTTCTATTTTCGTACATGAACCTTTTTTAAATTTTTAATGCATGTTAAATTGGGTTTGAGAAGCGTGAGATATATTAGGAACGAGAATTTATTCCTTCATTTACTCAGCACAACCTAGAAAACTCGAATTGTATTGCATTTGCCAAATTATTTGATTTATTTTGAGTTTGAGAAAAACTCTGAAGTTTATGCTTGATTTTATTGGAAAAATTATTTCGTGAACAATGGCGCAAGTTTCGTAAATTTTCGAGTCCGTTTGCTATGTCGTTTGAGCCCCGAACCGTTTTTACGAGAAGTTTAATACGTTGGCAAAACTGGCCCCTTGAGTTTATTTTCATCTCATACCCTACACTTCTATTAACTACAAAACTACCCTATACTTATTAATATAAATACCCCCATTTTATTTCTTTACTCATTCCACACAATAAAAACACACACACATTCTCACTCCTCTCTCCCTCTCTCTCTTCTCTCTTCGCCGGCGACACCCCACCCCCACCGGAATCCCATAAATTCTGGCCACCAGAAAATTTTCCGGCCATCCCCACTTACACCACCTACCTTCCCTTGTAGATCGGGACGTCCCCGATTCATCCCCACCATCCGTTTACCCCCAATCACCCCGTGACCCTTGTCACGCGTCACCCCCGCCACCATAAATCACCACCGCGACCACCACACGCCTTCACCACCTTCCTACCACCGGTAACGCGACCCCACGCGCCCCCTTTCTTATTTTCTTTTAATATTTTTGAAAACCCTAATTTTTATTTTTATTTTAAATCCGATTTTACTTATTAAATTTCTTTATAAAATGTTTTTATAAATGATTTTAATAATAAAACTCGTGTGGTTTTTCTCTTTTGTCCTTGCTTGGCCGCGACTCGGATGGACTCACCGAGTCAACTCGGTGACTCGGTGAGGGTTTTGGATTTCTTGTTGTTGTTTGTTCTTTAGTGACGAAGGGAGTATATATTTTTGGGTTATGATAGAATTTCGAGATCCGTTTGGTTTGGTTTTGGCTCGGCAGCCGACTGCCACCACCACCGTGGCTTGGGTGGTGGTGGTGGTGAAATTATATTGATGTTATTATTGTTGTTGTTGTGTTTGGGATTGGATTTGGATATTTGGTTTGAGCCGAAGGTTATATGGGATTGGATTTGGTTTTGGTTTATGTTTTGGCCGAATAGGTTAGGATTCGGATTTGGTTTTGGTTATTTGGTTTGAGCCGAATGGAGTTGGGTTTGGTTGTTTGATTTTAGAGTTGTTATTTTTGTTGTTTG
>LBNU01028368.1:0-39732 GCA_014162995.1 Artemisia annua
CCGGCCACCCACCATAACCACTATCCCGTGATAGAATCGGGACATCCCCGACTCACCCCACTACCCGTTTCTCCCTTCATCCCCACGCGCCCTAGATTCTTAAAAAGAAAGTTTCGACCGGTCGTACTTTCTGGGCACCACCATTCCGAACGGTTCTTGGGTAACCGGCACTCCCCCACCATTCTCTAATCATGTTATTAATAAAACCCATTTAAACCTACCCTAATTTCGTTTTTAATTAAATGATTTAATTAATTATTTTAATAAAAAACGTTTTTAAAATATTGTTAATAATAAAAACTCGTGTTGGATTGCTTGTTGGGTCAACGTTAGGGTCGCGGACTCGTTGAGCTCCACCGAGTCAAACTCGGTTACTTCGGTGGGTTGATTATTTGAGTTTGTTAGTTTCGGTGCACGAGTGGGGAGTATATATTTTGTAGTTAGGTAGTTTGTTGAGGTCCGTTTGGGTTGCGTCGTTGTTCTCGGCAAGCCCTCACGCCACCACACCGAGCCGATTGGTGCGTGGTGGTGGGTTGGCATATTATTTATTATTATTGATGTTGTGACTTGGTTAATTAGTATTTGGTTTTGGATGGTTTGGTTAAGCCGAAGTGTACAGCGAAAGTATTTGGGTTTGGTTCTTGTGTATATAGGTTAGTGACGGGTTTGGATAGACTTGGTATTTGGTGAGCGAGATTATGGATTTGTGGATTTGTGTGATTGTGTCGGAGTATAGTTATAGTCTCGGATGGTTATTGTTTTTATTAAACGCTTATTATTATTATTATTAGTTTTAAACGGTAAATATAATACGGAATTAAGTAAACTATGAAATTAAATAAAAATTGGTTAAAGTTAATTTAAATTGGATGACGGACTTAGTATTCCGCTTGATACTTGTATTATAACTGTTGACTTGTATTGACTATTGATTTGCGGCTATGGTTATTTGGACTTATGGACCTTGTACACGAGACGGTAGGTACCGTTAGGCCCTTAAGATCTTAACGTACCTGGAACCCAACTTACAAAATGGTCGATAAACCTGAAGCAACTAAACAACGTGAAGACTATATATCCCGAATCATATTAATATCTACACTTATTTATTATTAACGTTATTTATATTTAAAAGAGTCGATGACTCGGAAAATGCTTTATAAACGGGCAGGTCAGCCAAATTATAAACTATATATTATCTTTTATAACTTTAACAGAAAGTATCTATTATTTTTGGGAAATGGGTATTACCGATACTGACTAGGAATTGTGTCTTCTTCGTGTTCTTTTATTCTTTTCTTTTTCCTTTCTTTGACGCAGTATTCTTCGAGGTCTTTCTTGTTTTCTTCATGGTGTAAGGTTCGCGACTTGATCTTTCCTATAGTCTTTCCACACGAGACTGCTTTTGGAAAAATGTTTTCTTTTAAACGCCATCATCTCTTATAAAACTTCATTCAAGCAATTTACTATTAAAGTATTCGATACTATGCTGATATGATTTTTATGATTAGGTCTGCGAGGGTTTGCTACTGTGAGGCATATGTTCTGATATTGGATATTATCTCGTACCTGCTGATTTTAAGGTGTGATTTCATACCCCACTTTTATCTTTTTAAAGTTTATACACATGGGGAAGTGAGATACATGCTTTTAAATGTTTTCTGGAGCCGAAGTATTTTTGGTATGCTTCCTTGATTGGTATGTTTTCCTGACGAGTGCCCTAGTAGCTCTTGGCTTGCTATGGCAAGACCCTCCAGATCATAACATAATCCTTGCGGTGAGGGAAGTATGAGGACTATAGCTGCTATAGGAATTGACTCCTCCCCTCCTTTTGGCTAGATAGGCAAAATTGTGGTGTATATATTCGATTTGCGAGTAAAATGGCAAAGTGGTCGACCTTGAGGGGTTTGTTACATGAAATTTCCGCGTTATATTGATATTGAGTGGTTAACGTTGCGTGTCATGAGCTTAGCATCATCAACTCATGTTATAATGCACAGGGATCCTCTATTCATTGGTGTTTACTGATTACCCGATATTAGCCGATATGTTGCTCATATGCTTATGATTACAACCTTGTGCTCACTTTATATTTAACCTATGGGATTACATCACCTTTGTAGTCTTACTTTTAAGCATGTATTTTTCAGGTAATGAGTTTTTAGCTTGGCATGAATGATATAATGGGCGTGGGAGGAGTGGCATTGGTGGAGTGGTATTCTGTCACGGCAGCTTAACTACTTTACTACCCTATTTTTACATGTCATTCGTCAAACCTTTTGTGTCTTATACTTTTTCCGCTGCTATACTTTGTTTATTTTCCGCTGCAAACTCTATTTACATTTCCGCTGCAACTTTTATATAAAGAGTACTTGTACTCTAAATGGTTTATAAATCGAATGATATGTTTTGGTCACATTTTAAACGTCCCTAGTTGTGGTCGTTTACTATAAATGTGCCTGGTTTCTATTTTCGTAATACCCCCAGCACTGTAGCTGCCATATTTGAGTTGGGGGTGTTACATGTTCCATGACGTGTAGTGTGTTTCACACATAAAAGAGATCAACCTTATTGATCTCTTGGGTTTCTTATTCCAAACGTGGGTTTGGTGTTTGTTGGTGACTCCCGAATCACGCTACAAAGGTATAAACTTATGTGTTTATTTGTTTATTGATCATATGGCTATATGAGATCCGTGTGGGTGATGTTGTTCCGCTGCGTTTATTTGATTCATATGTATTTTATATTCAAACATAAGGTACAGTTGCACTAGACTCCAAGATACTAGGTGCCTGCTCATTGTTATGACCAGATATAGAAGATCTTGCACAGTCAAAGTTCTTACAATGCACAGATCCATAAACCAGAGACATGTAATCCCAATACTTTTCAACATAACCATACTTCCAACCATTCTTTATCCACCCCTGCATATTCCAATTCTTATTATATTTTCCTGCCAAACTTCACATTCCATCTTGTTTCTGCATCAATAACATTAGCACACTGTCTGACTTTCACAGTAACAAGCTTGGCTCTTATATCTTCACATATTACATTGAATAGAGTTTCAGCAGTGTTATTGTTTCCACCAAACAATCTACCCTATCACATTTAATTTGTTATTGTGGTTTAGTCAACTATTGCCAGTGGCGGACCTAGCCGCAAACCAAAAGTGGTTCCTAATTTTGTTAAGGCAAAAAAATCAATGGATCAATCAGTTAACCAATAGATTCAATGTGTCTGGTCGGGTCAGGTCGGGAGTTACGCTCCATTGCTTAGAAAGAAAGTAAAGTCATTCTGTATCTTAGCCGAGGGAAAATAACAAGCGTATCAATGGATTCGGTAGGTCTAGTAAGATTAATACACGACAACAAAAACTAATATCTTATTTGTACATACATTATGAGTTTTATTGTGTAAAAGTAAACCAAATATTAGACATTTGACATTTTATAAGTTGTCTTTTATTTTATGCAAATTAAGATATATGTATATGTAATGTAGATTCTAAAGCAAACTTTTTCAATTAGTTACTCATCTATCTTAGATGTATTATTGCAAATTTGCAACTACCGAGTTATATCTATGATAATAATTAATGTGCGAATTAAATATTTACAAAGATTTAAAAGGTTAAAAAGTGAAAAAACGTGACCACTTCTCATTCTATTTTTTACTCAAAATTATTAATTTACTTTCAGTGCATCTTCCTTAAATTCCCATCTCTCTCCTCTTCCTCCATTTCTGTTTCTCTTTTCTTCTTTTTCACTCTTCTTTCTTTTCATTTTCACTTCCTTCTAATTTAGTTCATCCCAAAATAGTGCCTTATATTTCACTTGTACAAAAACTGCCTTTCGTCACACATGGTCGATTTTGAACTGTCACACTGTAACATATTTACGTGACTAAATGTACGAGAATAAAATAAACAGCCACACTCGATAGTCACTTTTAATTCGAGACGTGTGACAGATACAAATCAGCTTTAAACATTAGTCACACTATAGATATACATATGTGACAAATATATGTCACACAATTGAAGAGTGTGACCAAAATAGATATATGGTCACATGAAGTAATTGTGTATGTGGCTAAATTATATAGTCAAGTTTGTCACACATTATTTAAACGTGACTGCTATTCTTTGCATATTTAGCCACATATGAATTTGAAATGTGTGACAACTGAAAAGTAAGTTTGAAGCGTTAGTCACGATATGCATTTAAAAGTGACAAATATATGTCACACACTTGAAGAGTGTGATCAAATGTCATATATGGTCACACTAAAGCATAGAAACATAATTAAGTGTAACTAAAATTCGATACATATGGTCAAGTAAGTTAATATGTGTGTCTAAAGTTTAGTGTGTATTTCTTTCCAAATCCTAATGTGTATAGTCACATTTAATTGAAGCACGATCATGTGACTATAGGCTTTACAATAGTCACACCATATCACAAATGCGTATCTAAATTATGTTTATTGCCACATTATAAGGGTATTATATGTGGCCAATACATTCAAAATAGTCACATTATGAAATATGTATGTGACTATTATTTATAGCAAAATGTGAACTCAGTTATCATTAACCTTGATATTAGTCACATTGAGTGTTTGTGTGACTAAATTCAAGATGTTATATATGGTCACATGAAGTATTAATTTAGGTGTCATATTTTGTCACACATTATTTAAGTGTAGTCACAATTCGATACATATGGTCACACATTTCTGATAACTTATGTAATTTTGAGGGGTTAGATGTTGTGATCATTGTTCATATGTTATGGCTTGTGTTTTCTTTGTTTCTAGACTAACATTTTGCAGGAAAGGTAAAGAAAAAGCTGTTTGGATTGGAATTTGGGTGAATGCCAGTAACTCAGAACTTAATGCTGCTTGGCATAACTTAATGCTGCTAGGCATAAATTAATGTTGCTAGGCATAAATCAAGGTTAATGAATAGATAAAAGATAGTGTTTGTCACACAGAAACCGCTAACAACATAGCACATGCCCTCTTGAAGCGCTTCATCGTATTTGTGCATATCACTCTTCCTAATGATCCATTGGAAGCGGTTTGCCTAGTGGAAACTGAGTATTGCAAAAATATAATACATTGAGATAAAAATAAAATGCCACAAAAATAAGACGATTCATATTCAGTTCATTACTTGCATTAAATAAAAAAAAAAAAGATAAACATAACAATAGAAATAACAAAACAATCTAAAAGCTAAACTTATGATCCTTCTTTTGATCATAAGCAAGATGAAGATTGTCATATGTAATTACCCCGCCTATTTAGATGAAGATTGGCAAAAGAAAGATTCGACATTGTTGTGATTGAAGGCGGGATTTTGTTAATTGATGATTAATAGTTAATTATATATGGTTTGATTTGAAAATGTTTTCGAGTTATGGAAACCGATTAATTGAAGTGTTGGTGGTTACAACTGTAGAAACCCCAACAACATTAAGGTAGGGTTTGGGACGTTTTAGGGGCCTTTTTTGCAACAAAATCCCTAAATATTAAAACGTTGACATTATGAGTCTTGGGAAACGTTGTGACTGTTAAATACTTATTGTAAATCGGTGTAACTGTAAAAAAGTTATTGTAAACCGTTGTGACACGTAAATACTTAATTGTAAACCGTTGTGACACTTAAACGTTTTGACATTGCGACTCTTGTGTGCCTATAAATACAAATGAATTACAACCAACTTCTTTCATCTTTTCATTACATATAATTTTTGTTTGGAACTTCAATGGCTTCATCATCTTCAAATCCTGCTACAAAGAAAACAAAACGTTCAAGGGATACTTCTCCTCCTCCTCCAATGCCAGAAAAATATAAAATCCACGGCCTAACCCAAGAGTGCTGGGACAAATGCCATTCTGGAGGCCTATTTGGTACTGAACAATGGTTGGTTGAACTTTACAACGACCGAATCAAGCGGTTGGAAGCACAGAACAAGAAAGACCAAGAGACCATACTGGCACATCAGAACAAAGTTGATCTTCAGAATCAAGAAATAGAAGAAATCCGTAGAAACATTGTTGATATTTACCAAAGCATTCAAAAAAGTTTGTATAATTTTCATTGAATTTAGCCTGATGTAAGATGATATTAATCATTATTATGTTATTTTAATGTTTTAATCATTCAGTATGAACCACTGTTACCATTAATGTTTTTGTATAATTGTTATTTACATCGGTGTATCTAAATTATATTTATTGCCACATTATAAGGGTATTAGATGTTGTGATCATTGTGCATATGTTATGGCTTGTGTTTTCTTTGTTTCTAGACTAACATTTTGCAGGAAAGGCAAAGAAAAAGCTGTTTGGATTGGAATTTGGGTGAATGCTAGTAACTCAGAACTTAATGCTGCTTGGCATAACTTAATGCTGCTAGGCATAAATTAATGTTGCTAGGCAGCATGAATAGATGAAAAATCGATTCAACTTTTTATTGATTATAACAATATGTACTTGTTCTAAAGTTTATCTACCGGTTATGTAATATTTACTATGGTCAATGGTTGCATAACCTTTTATCTAATCTAATGGAAGCAAAAAAACTAGGCAATTTTGGGATGTGTATGTTGGTAACCCAAACGTTTAGCATTTATTACCCAAACACGCCTAAAACACATTTCCATATGTAATTACCCCGCCTATTTATATGATATAACCCAAGTAACTTCCTCATTCATCCATTAACAAAAACACTAAAATAAAAGTTGTATCAAAAGGTGTAAGAATGTCTCGATTCGTGCTTCTTCAAGAACTAGAAACGGCTGCTAATTCAACTGAGTTACCATAGCAAATGACTGTTTATTTTGATAGGGAGACACAGCGGGATATGAAGTATGCGAAAGATCTGACAAAGGCATATCAAGAGTTGCTTGATATTGTTATTCAAAGGAACAAGTACATGGCTGAAATGGAACTTATGCATCCCTCGGTGCAGATGTTCAAGTGTTTGGAGTATTTTAAGAAGCTTCATCCGACGTTATCGAGCTTTTGGAATTGAAGAAGAAGATTGCCGAAGCGAAGCTGAAGGTTTTTAACAAGCATGCATTTGTTAAAGGACTTTAGAAGTATCTTTTGAATTTGAATGTTTTTTTATCAATTATGTTATGTTTCTTTGAAGTTTAATGTTTTTGTGTTCAAAGAAAACTTATGTTATGTTTCTTTATTAATCAAGTTATCGATTACTATATGATCAAGTTATCTTTTTGTTGATTAATTATGTTATGTTGCTTTGTTAACTATGTTATGATGCTTTGTTAAAAATCAAACAAAGATTGTCAAACTTGATTGTCATTTGCAAAAGTCAAAGAGTCTCCAAGTGAATTTGGGCAATTCCGGGTAATTACTATCAAAATATAACTAATAGCCAAGCATGATTGTCACTTTGGGTAATTTTTGGTAGTTTTGTGCTTGTACATTCATTTGCATAAGGTCAAACATGATAGTCAATTTGTGCCATTTTGGTTAATTACTGCCATAAGATATCGAGTAGCCAAAAGATCAAGATCAGTTAATTTACAAGCAAACACTTAACCATTCACCAAAAAGATGGGGTACATGAGCCACTACAAACCACACAATCTAGCCATAAACACTATACTACTTCAGTGCAAGTACCAAAGAAACCACAACTGCAAAAACACAAAGTGTTGACCTCCAAAAACTGACTTTCTTTAAGGCATTTTTCAACTCTGCCTCCAATTCTTCAATCCTTCTTTGACGATTAACTTCAATTAGAACCTCACGCCTTTGATTGGGTTTCAGAGTTTTATACATCTCAAACAAATGCATCTTGTACCACTCACATTCTTCCTCTGGATCATACCAATCCCATTTATCACATTTCTTCATACCCGATTTCTAAAATCAAAAAAATGTAGTATATTAAACATTTAAACTTAATACTCTTTAAACAAAACGTATCTGATAACTTACCCATCGATTCTGGCAGCAAATGAAACGTCGAGCAGGGTTGGATGGTGTCCAAGATGTTACCACCATTGCTGGCCTGTCACATTTGCAGTAATCATCATAAAGATAAGACGACATGAGTTAATTTGATTTTGATTTGGGATTTGTTATGATTTTTTAGAGTGTGTTAAATTAGGGTTTAAGTATAGGGAATTGATTTGCACACTTTAAAAATTGATTGGGACACTCCATCTGTGCATTAAATACTTGTATAGCACTACCTCCGTCCCAAAAGACAGTTTTACAACTTTCTCTTTCTTACTTTTTGTACAAAGACAGTTTTACCCTTAACCAATTAATTTCTAACTTCTTTAAAGTTTATAATAATAACCTCAAATGAGGATAATATGGTAAACTTGATCTATATTCCCTATCTATTTATGGAAGTGGACAATTATTTTGGGACGACCGAAAAAGGAAAGATGGACTATAAATATGGGACGGAGGGAGTATTAAACACTCTGCTTCAACCGCTTGTACCTTGAGTGTGCAAATCATTAGCCGTATGTATAACAGAAGATCAAGAATTGACGGCCATTAATCCTTATTCGGGTCAATCGGGTCGACCCCGAACCCGAGTTAGCCAAATATTTTCAACCCGATACGGGACCCTATTTAGTATTCGGGATACTCGGGTTGACCCGAATAACCCGAATAAAAAGGAGAAGGACGTAATAAACGTTTCATAACGTTTTAATAAAATGTTCAGAAAAGCTAAGAACAGATGAAAACGAGCGAAAATTGCCGAAAACATTCAAAATGGATGAAATCGGTCAAAAAGGTTGAAATCGGTCGAACATGGTCGCATTCGGTTGTAGTCAGTCTAAAACGGTCTAAATCCGTCGAAATCTGTCAAAAATTGTCAACGTCGGTCGAAAACTAGCGAAATCGATCAAAATCGATTGAAAACGGTCAAAAAGGGACGAAAAACGTTACAAACGGATGAAAACGTAAAAAAAAATACAAAACGTATAAAATTTTGTATAATATTTGTCTTAGTTTACAAAATCCAATGCACATGACCCATGACCCATGTTAATTACCCATTGTCGATCACCAATCATGTATTGGTCGATAACATGACATTATACGCCACTACAACCCAATGCATGACCCATTACCCATGTTAATTACCCATTATGATCAACAGTCATGGTTGTGTCGTAACATGACACTCTAAGCAACTATAACCCAAATATATATGACCCATATGATGTCAAATACCCATTATTGAATGTGACCAGTGATAACCTAATGCATATGACCCATGACCCATGTGAATTAGCCATTATCACCGGTCATGCATGGGTTGCACCGGCTTGGTAGGTGTATAGTNGATCAACAGTCATGGTTGTGTCGTAACATGACACTCTAAGCAACTATAACCCAAATATATATGACCCATATGATGTCAAATACCCATTATTGAATGTGACCAGTGATAACCTAATGCATATGACCCATGACCCATGTGAATTAGCCATTATCACCGGTCATGCATGGGTTGCACCGGCTTGGTAGGTGTATAGTTATAGTGTGAATGTTATACGAATTGTATTTGAAATTATTAAAGGCGGTCATGCATGGGTTACACCGGCTTGGTAGGTGTATACCGTTTGTCACAGACAGTATGAAGCAAGTATGTAGGGACCTCCCGATCATGTTATCCGGGATCGAGAAAGTTTGAACTCGGCTTGAGCTTGAATCGAAAAGCTCGATTTATTTGTAAAGGTGTGTTTTCTTACACAAATTAAAATTGAAATATAACCTAATAATCGAATTCGGTTCACCTTCGGCTCGAAAATCTCGATACATTCATAAATAACTATTTACACTTAGTAAGCTTACATACAAAATATATAAAAAAAACATATGCGATATCACTTACAAGCTCGAAAACTCAACAATCACTCAAGTCGAACTTGTATAAGGTTGAGCCCAACTCATTAAACATTTAACTTCATTTGATAAGCTTGAGCTTGAGCTCAAAGCTCGATAAGAATCAGCTCGAACGAACTCTAGTTACTCGACAAAAGCTCAAATCATTTTACTGATATGATCTTGAGCTTTTCACGAGCGGCTCGGCTCATTTCCGACTCTAATAAAAACAAAAAATTAAGATACTTCACGTGTTAAATTTGTATGTAATATTTTACATGTCCCCTCACTTAATTTCCTAAAATAAAATTTCCCTTTTAACTTTTCCAGAGCTAGCCCGCCTAAATTTTTTCCCCAAATTTAAATTGCCCCTCCACCCAAATATTTCATTGACCCGCCCATGTTTTTCAATACTCCATCCCAAATATCCACCAAAACTAGATCTGGTCTTCTTCTATCCCCTCAACACTCTCCTCATCAACGACACCGCTCGCACCACCACCACACTCGCACCAAGACCACCGCTAAGGCCCGATCCAATGACATGTTTGGCGGTCCAGTCCGGCTCGGTAAATTTTACTTTTTTTTTCTCGGTGATAAGTACCTACATAGCATCTTCCAGAACATCAGTCGCTCTCAAAACACACACACACACACACAGTGTGCGCAAGTCTGGTGATGATAGTGGAAGCGACTGTCGTCTATTTGGTTTTTTCGACGAAGCGTGCACCATCGGATCTTCCAAAGCATTGCAGCAAGATATTTTTTTGGAGTGTTGGTAATTTGGGGTCTTCGGTTGATAATAAAGATGACAAAACTGGTGATAGTTCATCATCACACAAACCGAAGACCCCCAAACACTGATGCTGATAGGACAGGCGTATGAACAATACGAGAGATTTACAGGGTCACCTGGTAAGGTTTTAAATGTAAACTTATGATATTTCATGTCTAAAATCTTACCATGTCTTTTTAATTCTCTTATGTAGAATAAATGTTTCAATTCCCGGATTTGGGGTCTCAATTACAATGGCCGTGATGGTTGCGACTGATAATATATGGCGGTGGCGGTATTCAGCTCACTATTACAAATAAAAGATGCAGAATCGATTGTAAGAAAGCCTNAGTCTGGTGATGATAGTGGAAGCGACTGTCGTCTATTTGGTTTTTTCGACGAAGCGTGCACCATCGGATCTTCCAAAGCATTGCAGCAAGATATTTTTTTGGAGTGTTGGTAATTTGGGGTCTTCGGTTGATAATAAAGATGACAAAACTGGTGATAGTTCATCATCACACAAACCGAAGACCCCCAAACACTGATGCTGATAGGACAGGCGTATGAACAATACGAGAGATTTACAGGGTCACCTGGTAAGGTTTTAAATGTAAACTTATGATATTTCATGTCTAAAATCTTACCATGTCTTTTTAATTCTCTTATGTAGAATAAATGTTTCAATTCCCGGATTTGGGGTCTCAATTACAATGGCCGTGATGGTTGCGACTGATAATATATGGCGGTGGCGGTATTCAGCTCACTATTACAAATAAAAGATGCAGAATCGATTGTAAGAAAGCCTAAAATCAGAAAAACACCAAGATCTGATTATCAAAAAATATAGCTGTTTCTAATCAAGTAGTCACGTTGGTCTATTTGTTTTTTTTAAGCTTATCTTTTCCATTTTTAATTGGGTGGTTGGGACAAAGTTACTTGTACCTTTGTAAACCATTCCTAGAGTGTAATCTATACCTTATTTTACATCATCAGAGCTATCAGTTCTGGACTCAAAATGACAATAAAGGTTACTTTGAGATCAAGAATGTCTGCCCGGGTCAGTATAATTTATATGCTTGGGTTCCTGGGGACATCGGTGACTATATGCACCCGTACATCGTCAATGTCTTGCAAGGTCCGTACCATATTTAAACATATTATTTTTGTTACATTTATGTTGAATAAAGATTATGCTTTGCAACTATCTTTGTAATTCTTTTACTCTAGCTACGTGCTAGTAGCTTTTTCAATGATTACCGCTGTTAAAAAATTGGTGTGCAACTATCACCAAGGAGTAGAATCAGAATGGGTGTACTTGTATTCCATCCACCAAGAAATGGCCCTACCATTTGGGAAATAGGGGTCCCAGATCGCACAGAAGCTGAGTTTTACGTGCCTGAACCCAACCCAACTCTTATGAACCAGCTGCAAGAGAAGTCTCAGGTCTTAATTCATCTGCATTTTTGACAGCACCTTACGATTTTGTTTCATATGCTTATAAAATAGGCAGGTTAGGTAATACCATAGACCTTGTTTGTGCGTTTCCCCCTACTTTACTTTCACTTTATTAGAGGAAAATGCCATAGACCTTGTTTGTGCAAAAGTAATTTTTTTTGAACAAATTGTGCAGAAGTAATTGATATGCGTTTTATTCCTATCGTGTTTGTGCAAATAGTTGAACCAGTGATGCATCAAGCGACTCAAAACCACCAAAGCAGATAGTTGAATCAGTGGCGAATCAAGCGACTCAAAACCACCAAAACAGCAGATAGTTGAACTAGTGGTGCCTAACAAACTAGATGCACCTGACAAAAGACAAGGCAATAGTGTCTCTATGTCAAATGTCAATAAATAGATGCACCTTTCAACAATATATATAACCACATACTTTTTAGAGAGGAAGGTTTTCTAGCATCTAATCAAGAACTTTATTCTGGTATGCTCATCTAGTTCTGTTATGTTGTGTGCTTTGACATGTTCTAGTTCTGCTCTCATCCTGATGTGGTTATTGTTGATATGCAGCAGCCTACATTTTCAAGGCTTTTATATCCAGATGATGAGATTAGATCAATGAGAGAAAAACTTGTAAGTTTAACTGCAAATTTTATTATTATGTTCATTGTTTTGGATTAAAGTCTTCATGATGTTGTTTGAATTACTGCTGCTCATGTTTTTGTTAATATTGCTTAGATGGATTTAGTGCTGCTCATGAACTTCAAAGAAAATGTGCCAAGTATTTACTACTGCTAGTACAAACGTTACTACTGCTAGTGAAAGTTGGTACTGCTCAGAGATTAAGACCGCTTGAAGTTGCTAGTTGCTTATGGAAAAGATTATAGATACTTAGGAAACTATTGTAAGCCGACTAGGACTCCTTGGTGTATAAAAGGATGTCCAAGTTTATATTTGGTTCAGTTATATACATTCCAATTTTATTGTATTTGAATTTGTTTTGATATATATTTGAATTTGTTTTGATATATATTGATTTTTTAAATGTGACTAAAAGATGCATATAGTCAAACTTATTAACACTTTTGGTCACTGTTTGCTTAATTCATTGTGTGACTAAATATTACAAAAGGCCACACAAACATAAAATTCATGTGGCTATTGGATGATCAATAGTCACACAAAATACACATTTCTTCACTTTAAATAGCATATTGTCACACTTATTAACACTTTTGGCTACTGTTTGCTTAATCGTATGTGACTAACTACCCAAAACAAACATTCTTTGTGTGAATAAATATTACAAAAGGCCACACAAACATAAAATTAATGTTGCCATTGGATATCAATAGTCACACAAAATATATATTTCTTCACTTTAAACAACATATGGTCACACTTATTAACATTTTTGGCCACTTGATGCTTAATTGTATGTGACTAAATACCCAAAACAAAAATGCTTTGTGTGACTAAATATTACAAAAGGCCACACAAACATAAAATTCACGTGGCCATTGGATGATCAATAGTCACACAAAATACACATTTCTTCACTTTAAACAGCATATGGTCACACTTATTTACACTTTTGGCCACTTTGTGTTAAATTGTATGTGACTAACTCCAAAAAAACAACACCCATTGTGTGACTAAATCATCACAAACGTCACATTTATTGTATATTCATGTGGCCACAGGACGGGAAATAGTCACACAAAATACACATTTACTTGAATAAATCATCTCAAATGTCACATATATTATATATTTATGTGGCCAAAGGACGAACAATAGTTACTCTCAAAAAACATTCGTGTGACTATAAAGTGTTTACGGTCACTAATAATGACTAATCCAACAAAACTGGTGCCTAATTTGTCACACATATTCGAGGTTTTGGTCACTCTTTTTCGATGGAAAAGGTCACGAACTCAACAATGTGACTATATGCCACCTACGGTGGCGGCACCTTTGGTGACACACAATGAAAAAAACTTGTGTGACTATATGCATATCGTCACACATTTCTGGCGTGACCAATAGCATATTCTGTACAAGTGTTTTTCTAAGGTAGGTCCCCAAAAAAACTCATCTATAGCTTACAAACGATCTCGATTTCTAAGGTGGTTCCTGGGCACCACCTACCACATGGGTAGGTCCGCCTCTGACTATTGCATGCCCATTTTGTTTGGATTGTTACGATTAGGATTTATATACAATTTTAGGTTTCTTCTTTCCTGTGACGATTGGACTTTTTGTCCCGCTACATTTATTGCTTCCTAGGTTTCATTAATACACCTTTAATATCTGCACTTCTGCTACGTTTTGTAATATGTGAAGGTAACGTTTTCTCATCGATTCAAAACCCTAATTTTTATTAGGGTTTTATGCGTTATTTGTAGCTAAGATGCTACTTTGTTTGTGCATGTTTGAGTATGAAAAGTGGTTTTTTGGATTCGGGAGGGAGAGGGGGGAAGATGTCTGTTGATCAACGTAGGAATAAGAATGCGGATGACAAATCGGGCGACAAGGATGGTAACATGGTATGAATGATGTGTTAACACCCAAACCAGTTGATCCTAAGTTTGATGCTAACACATCATCGAGTGATGTTCCAAATCATGCTGATGGTCCAATCACTGTTTTTCTTGATAAGAATGGTAGTGTGCCTATGAGTTATGCCAATAAATTGAATCCGTTGCTTTGGACTAAAATCTCTTTTGGGAAAGTTGATGATAATGTGCCACAAGATGCTTATTACAATGTCTGGTTACTTATAGCTTCGATTCTTGAGATTCATGAAAGGTTAAAAAAATTCCATATAGGGGTATTTCATTGGTAAAAGGCTTGCCTTCCCCGTTGTCGAATGGTTTGTACATAATAACAAAGTATGGTATTGAAAAAGCAACAATGAACGTGAAAGGGTTTTCTTTTTTAAGTTTTCAACTACTCAGGGTGCTGGATCTGTTCTTAGTGATGGTCCATGGATGATCCGAGGAATTCCAATTATTCTCAATAAGTGGTCTCTTGAGACTAGCCTCCTGAAGGAAGATTTGACTTTGTTCCTGTTTGGGTTAAGTTCCATGATGTTCTAATTGTTGCTTATTCTTTTGATGGTTTGAGCTCTATTGCCTCTAAAATTGGTAATCATATGCTTCTTGATTCGTATACTAATGAGATGTGCTTGGAATCATGGGGTAGAAGTAATTATACTAGAGCCTTGATTGAAATAAATGCGACTAATGACCTTCGTGATACTTTGGTTGTTGTTGTTGTCCCTAATATCAATGGAATTGGTTATACGAAACACACCATTCGTGTTGAATATGAATGGATCCTCCTCAATGTAGTAAATGGTTGTTTATGGTCATCTTCTTGAGAAATGTACTAAAGCTCCTCCTAAACGTGTTCCTAACTCTTCAAGAGCTAGGGGTGTCGAATAATGGGTTCACTACTATCAAGCGAAAGGGCTTCCAGTATAAGCGGGTGTTTGGAGTTGCAAAGAATATGAAATTTCGGCCTGTTGCTTCTAAGAATAGAAAGAATATGCCTCTTACTACTAAGGAGGCATCTAAACAACCAAGCAAGGTTCTGAAGTGATTACCATGGCTAATGCTTTTGA
This sequence comes from Artemisia annua, assembly GCA_014162995.1. NCBI lineage: Eukaryota > Viridiplantae > Streptophyta > Magnoliopsida > Asterales > Asteraceae > Artemisia > Artemisia annua. The sequence continues at coordinate 15,756 of LBNU01028368.1, forward strand.
TGCCCTTGGTGATTTGGATGAGGATCCCGTTGTAAATAAAAAAGCAAGTGTTACCATTAATGCATTTGACAGTCCAATTAATACACCTGTTGTTGAAAGAATTAATTAGTTTGAAAGTTAAATTGTTGAGGGGAAGCTTGTGCTTATGGGTAATGATGGGAAGCTGCTTCCTTTGCAAAAAGAGGCTAATCGTAAACCTGTTATGGCTAATGAGGGAAAAAAGGTAGGTAATCCGTTTTCTAAGGTTGGGAATGTGGTTCTTTCGGATAGTGATAGTGATGATGAAGTTGAAGATGCTTATGATGAGACTTCTCATTTTATGACTAGTGGAGGTTCGTATAATGCTAGTTTACATGACGATGAATATTTTGATCTATATAAAATGACACTTATGACCTGCAAGGTTTAAATCCAGAACAACTCTCATTTTGTGACTCAATGGATATAAATCTTCGTGGTCAGAGTAAACGTTAGTTTTATTCTTATGTCTTTATAGTTGTTGATCATAAAATTGGTTTGTCTTTCTTATACTAGTTTAGGTTTTAAGCACTGTAGGTCTGTTTGGTTTGCCTTTTTGGGTTGAGGTGTGGGATACACCCACACCCGTTGTTCTATAATTGTTTTTTTTGAGTAATAATATTTTACTGAGGGTAACCCTTTTACCCAATGAAGCTATACTTCGTATTTTTTTCTGTAGGTACCAATGTACGAAAATGCTCAATTATGGTGATTTTTCAACGTGTTGGTAAAATAAAGGGTAAAAGATATCCTAAAAAGGGTCTTACTTTTAAAGTTGTAAGGTCTTAGGATCTTGATTAGATAAATATATGTGTGAATGTATATATATTTGATCTAATAAAGAGCAATATAGTTGAAACAAGAATCCCTACTTCTTACATATATCTCTGATGTTGTCAATTGATATAATTATGTTTACTTGATGAACATAAGACATTGAGACCTTGATGAAGTCTTACAATATGAAGTAAAATGAAAGCTTAGATTACATAAGAGTTTTAGATTATCAAAATGAGTTTTGAAATCGTTTCACAAGTCCATTATAACTCAAAAACATCACTTATTAGTGTTTTAAGATAAGTCTAATAACTCTACTACTATTTCTCAAACTTATGCTTTCAAATATATGCTACATACATTCTTTAAAATGATTCAAACCATTAAGGTTAAGGACACAATACTAGATATGACATGGGATGCTGCCCAAGTTGTCTCAATAGAAGTATGAAGTTGTGAAAGCCACGTGGGACATGTCACTTCCAAGCCTGCTAACTTCACAAATATACTTTGTAGAATAACCCTAGAGGTTACTGTTTTGCATCAAACGAGAACAAGTTGGTTGCTCGAAATTTTCTAAGTTTTAAGAGAGAGATCTCTAACTACAAAGGCAAGTGGGAGCTATACGGATCTCGAAGCATTAGTTTTGGGGTATTAGTTTTTTGTGTGGGGTGCCCTAGGGGTGTCCAAAAGAACCGAGGAACCGTACCGATACCGTACCAGAACTGAACCGTATATTAGAACCATGGTACGGTTCTTGGTTCCTAAAATTCCAAGTTTTAGGTTCTCGGGACGGTTCGGGTCGGAACCGTTCGGTTCCGGTACTTTCCCGAAAGAACCGACTAATTTGAAAATATGAATTTTATAGGGTTTATTTGGGACATTGTGTAATTTGTATAGCCTTTTAAGAAAATAGGAAAAAAAGGCTACTCATTATAAAGTCGTAACATAAAAAATCTAAAACTTAAAAACACATAATAAAATTAAAACCCTAACTTTTAATCCATTCAAAGATCATCATCATCATCATCATCATCATCATCATCATCATCATTTATCAACATGAAAGTAAGTTTATCTTGAAATTATTATCGTAAATTTGATACTTACCTATAGTAATAGAAAAATCAAGTGATATAATGGGATGTCATTTGTTATGTGATATTGGAAGTATGAATGCATGTTTTGTCGTGATATTATATAAAAATGTTGGTCAGTTGGTCAGTTGGTGTTGGTGTACTCGTACACGTGACATTTTTGTGTGTATTTGTATTATTATAGCATTATTAGCATGTCTTTATGAATGATCGACGACAAAAAAATAAATTATTTAAACACTTAGGTTCTTGTGGGAATTACCGAAAATTCCGTACCGGAACCGAGTAATGTACCGGAACCGAACCGAAGAACTTGGAAAGGTTCTTGGTTCCACTTTTTCTATATTTTCGGTTCTCGGTTCTTTCTGGACGGTTCTGGTTCGGGACGGTTCCAGTACCATGGACACCCCTAGGGTGCGCGGGTTTTGGAGTATTAGTTTTTTGTGTGTGTTGAATTTTTTGTTTGTGTGGTTTAGATCATTGGCTCTCAGGAAGAACTTTCGTGATCATTTATAGACATGAAAAGGCAAAACAAGAGTTGGAAAATGAAAAAGCTACGAGCAAGGTAATTTTTTTATGAAGCTCAGAGGAAAGAGTGTTTAGTTGTCAAGAAGTCAAATCCTGAAACCAGGGAAAGGACTCTAAGGGTGTGTTTGGTATAGAGAAATAGAGGCAAAGAAATGGAAATTGGCTGATTTCCCATGTTTGGTAGGTTGAGAAATCAAATGGGTGGAGAATTTCGAATTCTCAATGAGTTCACCTCTTTGTATTTTGTTAACTTTGATTTCCACCCCTATTGTTGTGGAAATGGAGAGAATTGAGCTTTAAAAAATAATTTTTTTAAATATTAAGTTTTTTTTTTTAAATAATTTTTTTTCAAAATAATTTTTTTTCAAAATAAGTTTTTTTTTAAATATTTTTTTTAAACATAATTTTTTATAAAAAATGATTTAAAAAAATATTTTTTTTATAAAATAATTTTTTTAAAATAATTTTTATAAAAAATAAATTTAAAAAAAAATAATTTTTTTAAAAAAATGTTAAATAAATAAATTTAAAAAAAAATATAATTTAATTTTTTTTTAAATATATATTTTTTAGAAAAAATAAATTTGTTTAAATAATTTTTATAAAAAATAAATTTAAAAAAAAATAATTTAAAAAAAATATAATTTAAAAAAAATATTTTTTTTAAATACATTTTTTTTAGAATTGTTATTTAGAAAAAAAAATTAATCAAAAAATAATTTTTTTTTTCATTTCCCGGGTCAAGTCTCTGTTGTTACCAAACATTAGAATTGAACAAAATTCTCTACTGATTTCTATTCTCTCAATTTTATTCTCTACTTCATTTCTATTCTCTGAAATTCTCTCTACCAAACACACCCTAAAGGAGTATCAGAGGAAAATAACCTTCAGGAGAAAGGAAGAAAAGATCACTGAACTTCACATTCATCGCGAAACAAAGTCTGCAACAGTTACAATCATAAGAGACAATGATACAAGCTTTGAAACAATTCCATATTTTAAGTGGGGTTTACTAGGTGTAAAAGAATGAAATGAATGTGTTCTAATTCTAAAAAAGAAAACTGGTCAAGCTGCTATTGACTTGATTCTTGGTAAAAGGCATGAAGAACTAAGGAATGTTGAAAGTCCCTTAAGATTGATCCAAGCAACCCTGAAACTCTTCAGAGTCCTGCAGAGAAAAAGAACAGAAAGTGGATGATTGAGCTTGAGCATGAACAATTCATAGCTGGTCTTCACTGAATAGAGCAATTCCAACAAGATTTCCATTCAGAGATGGAATGGTTACTAAAGAACCATAACATGGTATATTCTTCATGGATGTATTTGATCATCAAGCATTTCAAAGAGTCAGCGATTTGGGCATATGTGACACATGAGCCTTAATCTTTTACAAGGTAAAAGCATTAGGATGCAAGACTCCTGATCTAAAAGGTTTATCCTACTCCTTGACATGCATCTGAAGAAAAGGGATGATGTCTTTGAGAAATAAGTATTCGGGAAATTGGCTGAACAAGTTTGACTAACGAATACTTAACGAAATAATACAAGGGACTAACTATGCAAAGCATGTGTTAGCCGGAAATGGGCTAGGGACTTAAATAAAATGATTTTATTAAATGTTTATTTAGCTAGTCATTTTATTTATGACATTGATATTATGAGATTTTGAATTACCATAATATAAGAAGAGGTATAGCAAGATTAATTCAAAAGTTACAAAACCTAAAAGAAAAATTGCTCTCCTCCTTCCTCCTTGTGTGACTCTCGGCTGAACACAAAAAAGCAAGAAAACACATTGTTTTGTTGCTTCTTGATTTTGTATTGATCTATAATTGTTGAGGATTGATCATACATTGTTGTGATTACAACTTGTAATTGAAAATTTCGCCAAAAGAGTTGGAGCGGTAGCTTTGCCGAGATCAATAACTAACTTGATCGGTGTAGTGTTTTTGGATCTTTGATTTGAAGTTTTGGACATATAGGTTACTGCCCGCGTGTCCAATTCACGTCCTCATTCAACAAGCAATGTAAGCATTATTGTTAGCCTTAAGCATTCAATGATTATGATGAATTGATTTGAATGCATGTTTATATTAGTCGAATTTTATGTTATAAAATTCATATGATTTACGCACAAGTATAATTATGTTGAATTATGAATTGTATAATTTGATTTTGCATGTTCTGGTGTTAGCCAAAAATCTGTGTAGCAAATTTTAACATGCTTGCTTGATTGATAACTTGATATATGTAAGATTCGGAAAATTATTATGTTAATTTTTATATGGTCATGCTTATACGCTTCCGCTTGAGTAAAGATTGTAAATTGTTAATCACCATGGTTTTAAAAGGCGCGTCATGGCGGCTCCAAAGTGCCGCTAAGATGTGAGGCGTGACCTCCACATTACGAAAGAGCCCGATGTGTCGACTCTAGGCGTGAGGTGAGATGAGGTGGAAAAGGCGCCATAAGGCGCGCTAAGGTGTGAGGCCTAGTGGATTGTTTTGATTCAACTCCGCTAATTTTTTATAAACGAAGAATATCACATGTAAAGATAGTGTCTTAACCAAGTTCATTATGTATAACGCTTTTTGTAAACGTGACATATATGAAATATGATAAATATATAAATATTTTCATATTTTGTGCTGCCTTATGCTATGCCTTAAAAACGCAAAAGCTTCACCTTAGCCGCTAAAGCGCGAGGTTTGGTCATGCCACCACGCTACGCCTACCGCTATTTATAACCTTGCCTAAAACTATCATGTGTTGCATGAAATTTTCATAACCCAATAGGAGTTTGTAAGATTATACCCATGATATGATATAATTAAATACTATCATTCATATATAAGTTTATGGGCTCACACACAATAATGCGAGAATTCAGTTTTATATATAAATGGTAAATATATAATGATCTAATTAAGCGAAAACATGATTGAGCTTAGTTGGACTGTTTAGAAGTAATGAGCTTAAACCAAGAACCACATAGAGAGCCTATCTGGTCCTCTAGTTCGGCCTCCCCTACGGTGAATGGTCGGGCTTGGGTTTGTTTCAATTATTTGTTTAATAAGATACGGATATTACTAGATAATATCATATCTTTATAAAATGTAATTATGTTATAATATCTAAAGTATATATCTTATATTTAAATATTGCGATTATAATTAAAGAGTATTATATAAATACCATTACTTAGAAATTAGGGTTACACATGATTGTAACCTTACAATTTCGTGCCCCCTTCTCTCTTATTTTTGTCCGAGCAACACAAAAAAACCAAACACACTCTTGTGTTTGATTTAGTCTATAACATTTGAGCACTAGGTGCAATTACTTGTCCACCTTCGCCACTCCTACGTGGATCCTCCTCAAGCTTCGCCGAGCTCGCCGTTGCATCCGCTCCTCACGCCTCGCCATCTGCTTCCTGCTCGTCTGCACGACGAGGGTTTGAATTTGTCCTTTTGTCAGATTTTATGTAAGTAAACGTTAGATAACATTTATTTTTAAAGGTAAACTTTTCTTTTTATTTATTTTTTTATTTTTTTATTTTTTTACTTTTAAAAAACTAGCATATTAACACTATAAATATCACACATATTTTACACATTTTAATCAAATATACACTTTTAGGAATATAAATATTCATATAAAAGACTCGGTCACCTCGAGTATCTATTTAGCATTTATGTAGCTCATAGGTTTATTAGAATTTATTTAGTTATCGTAGAATTAGTTTAGTTTAAGTAATACCGTGGGGGACAGACGGGTCTTTACCCACGGGACACATGATCCACAACTCGTAGGAAAGCGTTTTATTGTAACTATATAAAGCCCTTGCCACACATGGGNCTTGCTTGATTCATAACTTGATATATGTGTCGACTCTAGGCGTGAGGTGAGATGAGGTGGGAAAAGCCGCGATAAGGCGCGCTAATGTGTGAGGCGTAGCGGATTGTTTTGATTCAACTCCGCTATTTTTTTTAAACTTAGAATATCACATGTACAGATAGTTTCTTAACCATGTTCATTATGTATAACGCTTTTTGTAAACGTGATATATATGAAATATGATAAATATATAAATATTTTTATATTTTGTGCTGCCTTAATGCTACGCCTTAAAAACGCAAAAGCTTTACCTTGGCCGCTAAGGCGCGAGGCTTGGTCATGCCACCATGCTACGCCTACCGCTATTTATAACCTTGCCTGAAACTATCATGTGTTGCATGAAATTTTCATAACCAAATAGGAGTTTGTAAGATTATACCCATGATATAATATAATTAAATACTGTCATTCATCTAGTTCGGCCTCCCCTACGGTGAATAGTAGGGCTTGGGCTTGTTTCAATTTTGTTTAATAAGATACGGATATTACTAGATAATATCATATCTTTATAAAATGTAATTATGTTATAATATATAAAGTATATATCTTATATTTAAAGATTGCCATTATAATTTAAGAGTATTATATAAATACCATTACTTAGAAATTAGGGTTACAAATGATTGTAACCTTACAATTTCGTGCCCCCTTCTCTCTTATTTTTGTCCGAGCAACACAAAAAACCAAACACATTCTTGTGTTTGATTTAGTCTATAACATCTGAGCACTAGGTGCAATTACTCGTCCACCTTCGCCACTCCTATGTGGATCCTCCTCAAGATTCGCCGAGCTCGCCGTTGCACCCCCTCCTCACACCTCGTCATCCGCTTCCTGCTCGTCTGCACGACGAGGGTTTGAAATTGTCCTTTTGTCAGATTTTATGTAATTAAACGTTAGATAACATTTATTTTGAAACGTATTTTTTTTTTTATTTTTTTTATTTTTACTTTTAAAAAACTAGCATATTAACACTAAAAATATCACACAAATTTTACATATTTCAATCAAATATACACAACTTTTATTTCAAAACACTTACACATATAAAAGCAAAAAACATGAGCGAATCATCTTCCTATGTTAGTGACTTTGAAGAGATAGCAGAGCTAGAGATGATTGTCCAAGAGTTTGAATATGAGCAATCGTTGAAAAATCAAGAAGCCGGTCCTTCACGCCGCCGTAGATACATCCCCCGTGAACGTGAAGCTGCTGAAGCACGTCTAATGGCCGACTATTTTGGTGACAAACCAAAATATACGGATGATAATTTTCTGCGTCGTTTTCGTATGAGCCGTAAACTATTTTTAGAAATAGTATAAGGTATTGAAATGTACATTCAAACTCATCATCATCCTCTTCCCTCACATTTTGATTTCCTTAGAGTCCGACCTAATGGTACGGGTATAATGAGTTTTAGTAGGATTATAAAATGCACATGTGCCCTACGCCAATTGGCTTATGGGGTATCACCTGCACGCGATTTTCTAAATTTTTTACTATGTGCATAATCTAGTTGTTTGGGAAGGAGTTTTTAAGAACTTTAGACTCGAATGACATTCACAACTTATACAACGCATATTAGACCCGTTTCCCGGAATACAAATAGGCCCCACCCTAGATGGAATTAGCTAAGGCTTTACGTGATTGGATAGTCAAACCCGATAGTCATAATATTTCGTAATGTGGTTTTAGAAGTATTATGTGTCATAAGTAAAAGAAAAGAGACTTGAGGGGTCATTCTTGCCATTAGCCCAAGGTTGTACTAGCTTATATGGAAGTAAATTCCATAAGTTTCTGGGACTTTCTCAATTGGTCTAGGGTGTTTTGCTGGGTTTACAAGAAGAAGAAGAAGGAAAATCATGAGTTTTGATGAACCTTGGTGAATCATGGAGAGTGTAATCCAAGGGTTAAGTATTAACAACAATCTCCTACAAGTAAGTAATCATATTTTTAGTTTAATTAGTGAATTAAGGATTAGGGTTCATATACCCTAATTTGGAGAAATTGGGTAAAGATATGTTTTAAGCTAACTAATAAGGCTATAGTGATTATGAGATAAGTATTATGGTTTAAAGTTAATAAGTTTATGGGTTTGATCATCATATAATCAATATATGATTATATGATGATTGGAGGTTGTTAAGGTAAGCCAAATGATTATATGAATCATGGTCATAGTTATTTGCTTATGTTTTAAGTGTTTATGTTTATGATGATGAAGGATGATTATGCCTTGGGATGCTAGTGTGGATGATGATGATGTTGATGACGGTGATTTGGCTTGTAGCTTAGCTTGGATGATCAAGGTAAGTAAAATGACGATGACATGGTATTATATGGACTACTAACATGTTTGTGTTACGTATGTTATTGAGATTATGTACTAAGTATCAAGTGGCCATAGATAGGCTTATATGATGTAATGAATGTGAAGTGATGACATGATGTTATGTGTTTAAGTAGGACTTGAAGTAGTAAGTTTGTAAAGTAAGTGTTATGATGTATATGATGCTTATATGTTTGTTGTGAAGTATAATGCTATGCTATGATCGTTTTACTTACTAAGCGAAAGCTTATTGTTTAGTTGTTTAACATTTTGTAGGTTCTTGTGATGGTGGATGGCTTGTAATGAGGAGTAAGGTTTGACTATACGGAAGGTTAGAAGGTAGCTTGTGTGACAACCCGCAAAATTCCTCCCAAGTTTATTCGGAGAGAGATAATCTATTTTGAGTTTGGTATGATTTGCGAGATACTAGACGTATTTATATTCATTTTTATCGGAAGTGTTATTCAGAGCGCATTGGTGTTATTCCCATACCATGAATCTTTCGTTTACTAGTCTTATTGAGTCCCAAATCTCTTTTCGTGAAAGATTTGATAAAGTACAGCATTGGTCCCTGAGGGCGCGTTAGGGTTTGCTAGTAGTCCTCATCCCTTAACCATCCAACCTATAAATACTAAGTGTTTATAACACTTAGGGTTTTTGTTTTCCTGCTTCCTTCCTCAGCCGGCAACACAAACACCCACACCTTTCTTCTCTGATCAATAATCCGGCGACAACTCCACCACCGCCGCGCGTACCATTACACCTCCACCACCATTCTTCATTATTTTCGATTACCTTTCATTTGAGCTAGGCCGCGCGCCATTTGAACCACTATAACACATATTTCCTTCGAATTTAATCCTCGAATCCATCATCAACTTTCCTCCTCTTCGTGTTTTCATTAGTCCGAAGTAAAAAAGGATTGTTTCGCGTGTTTTGAGCCTCGATATGAATCAAGACCTTAGGGTTTCGAGGGTTATTTAGATCGTGGTTTGGTTAGATCGAGTATAGTTCGCTGTTTGTTCAAGTCACGCGTGTAAGGATCAGGATAAGGGTTGGTGGTTCGAGTTATACTCGTAAAGACACCACCACCGTCGTCTTCCTCCTCTCCCTTGTGTTGGTAAGCCGAAACCATAAATCCGTTTTGTTATCGTTTGTTTTGTTAAACCGTTTATAGTTATGGTGTTGTTGTTTTCGTGGATCTAAATGGATAACAGCAAGTTGTTGTATTGTGGATTAAAATGAGGTTTAAAAACATTTTTGAGATAACCAGCTTGTGGTAAGAAGTGTTTGTTGGATTTGTGTTTGTTCGACAGTAAAAAGCTCACAAGAGCTCATTCTTTTTAATTTTTGGTGGTCATGTTATTGAGTTAACGAGGGTGCGTTTGATTATTGTTTAGGGTGATTTTTGGTTCCAGTGTTATTGAGTTAACTAGGGTGCGTTTGATTATTGTTTAGGGTGATTTTTGGTTCCAGTCGGCTAGTAAAACACAAAAGTATATTTGACTTTTAGTTTTGGTTTAGGCTTGTTTTGTTGTCTCGGCTCAATCCCATATAGGGTTGCCGAGAGCATGTTTGGCTTTGGAATTTCGTAATGATATTGAGTTTTGTTCAGGTTGTGATTTTAGCAGTAAGGGTGTGTTTGCTTGTTGTTAATTTCGAGTCAAGAGGGTGATGGGTTTTGCTTTGGTAACACGACAATAATAGGAAGTTTTGGTTGTGTTTGGAGTTAACGAGAACCCACAAGGGCTACTCGTCGTTATTGTTGTTGCTTACTTGGTCTCGACACAACAAACCCACATAGGGGTGTTGTGTTTATTTAAGTCAAAGAGTATGTTTGTTTATAAATTGTTGTGTCAAAATATGTTTGACTAATAGGTATGGCTTGATTTTGACAAGGTATATTGTGGTAAGTTTCGGATATAGTGGGATTAATAACGGATATTGGTCGAAACAGATACTCAATGAATTATAGATGATGGAAATGGGTAATTGATTAAATATCTAATATAACTTGACATTGGACAATATGGATACCTAACGGACAAAATACTCGTATTTCAACTATTACATTTGGACATTAGACATTTTCGGACTTATTGGACTTGAAACGAATACAATATATTAGACTCATAACGAATTTAATATATTTGATTCGGAACGGACACACAATAAGTAAATAATGTCTAATAAACAACGATTACACTTTATTAGTTTTCTATTAACTTGTCGGGAACATTGTTTGAGAAAATTGATTTAATTAAGTCACATTGACTTGGAAAGGTTATATAAATGGACGCGTCATGCCGAAATTTATAAAACTTTCTAAACTTGCACTTTTATTTCTAATCCTTTATAAGATTATTTTTATAAAACCCGACAAAGAGTTTAAAATGAATAGTTTTATTTAATCCTTAAAACCCTTTCATATTTGAATTATTAACTTGTGACTTTTTATAAAACATATTGGACTATTTTAAACTATTTGGGGTTTTGGGGTAAACACAGAAACTTATCTATTTATTTTACATGGTTAATTGTCGTCCTGGTCTAGATTTCACTTGGTTAGCTTGAGCGTTCTTTACATTTTTCATGACTATGTCAATGTTGATCCCTCTTTGGCGTGAATTGTATGTTGACGTCTTTTCATTTTGGCGTGAATTGTATGTTGATGTCTTTTCATTTTGGCATGAGTTGTATTTCGAGTCTATGTCTTCTTACCACACCACACGAAACATAAAGTTTTCTTACGAAATCATTGAGACTTAACTTTTTATAAGTAATGATTTGAGTGATCCACGAAAACCATGACACATCGTCTTTTATGGACTTTATTATTGTACGAGCTATATTTTGAGATAATCGTATGCGTATTAGGATGTACCATCGTGTTCGTACTACTTGGTGCCGTCGTGCCCATATTTGGATATCGTTGTGATTAGCTCTTGATGCCAAGTTGTGTCGGTCGTGATCTTTGCATTGCTGTGGCTAAGGTGAGTTCAAATCCCCCTACTTTTTAAACAAGTTTTCATAACTATTTTTGGGGGAGAATACATGCTCTTTTAACTGAACTCAATGATTGTTTATTTGAATACGTGAACGGTTTGATTAAGATTTGATTGATTGATTGATTGATTTACCGATATACTTGATTTGGATATTCGAATGCATTATGTGTTTACCTGGTTTATATATGAGAGCTTACTAGCTCAAACCATTTTCTTGGACCTGCTAATACTTTGTTTTGCTACATGTGTTGGCTAGATAAGGTTAGACGGAAGTAGATGTCGACCTAGAGCTAGGGCGCTTTGACCCTAGTTTGGTATAGACTCTGCTGCGGCCTAGATCCGGGGCAGTAACGGGTGGTTCTTTACTGTGATTGTGCGACCTGGCTAGTGACTGTTGAGGGGCCCGCTCACTATGACCCTTCATCTTTCTTAAGATAATAAACTATTGATTGAGATTGTGATTGTGATGATGTTGGATTGTGATGTCTATACCTGCCTCTAGTCACACATAGCACTTAAACTTTCCAGGTCCACAACTATTTTTATAACTTAAACCTATGAACTCACCTGCGTAAACTGACCTTTAGCGTGTATTCTCAGGTTTAAGGCGATAGCTCACTATTTGAAGGCGCTTGGCAAGGGGCATGGTCATAGGCGACTCTGATGAATATTTGGGACCGCTTTATTTACTTATGGGCCTATTTCCGCACTATTTTCAAAGCATGTAAACTATATGCTTTTACATAACAACTTTATTCCATTTAAATGAAATAAAAACCATTCTTTGTTCCTTGTGTTGTGATACCGATTTCGTAGCACCCCATTGCATGTATGCTTCCGCTAGACCCGAATTTTGGGGGTGTTACAGCTTGTGTTTAGGAGGTTAGGTAGAATACCGAGCTCAAGAGTCATGTTGTACCCCCGTGAGTCAAGTCATGTTTTGTAATGAGAAAACAAGTGTCAAAACTTGTGTCAAGTTTGGTATAATGGAATGGCGGTCTTATGATATGCTAAAGGGGTGTTTGGCATAAGCGTGATTCTACCCATCTTGAGTTGTAAACGGGTCAAGTAATTATGAAACATATTTAATATGTTAAGTTAATGATTTTGGTTAAGTTTGAGGTGTTGTGGAAGTCGTATGTGTCTCATGTCATGAAATGGGTCAAAACGGGTTTTGGCACAAAACCCGCCGTTTTGTAAAGCATTATTTCGAGGGTCAAACGGTAAATGTTTTTGTATGAAAATGAGCTTATGAATGTAATAAGCAAATCTGGAAGTTTTAATGTAATACGGAAGTGGTATAAGTCGTTTTCCGGTAAAAGTGTGCAGAAAAAAGTCTATTTTAGACTGCAAAAGGATTCATTTTGAGCTAATACTTGTGGTAATAGGGTCTATTTTAGAGTTCAGATGAATAGGTCTATTTTAGACCAGAGAGGGTCCATTTTAGACTAATACCTATGGTAATAGTGTCTGTTAAAGTTGAGTCGTTTTCACGTAAAGTTTTTAATTTTTGGTCAAAGCGGGCACGGGGTGTAAAAACGCACATAACATCGTTAATAAGATACCGGGAATGTTGGGAAGCATCGATTGTATGCACTGGGAATGGAAGAATTTTCCGAAAGAATGGCAAGGTCAATTTCATAGAGGTGATAAAAAGTATCAAAACTATAATGCTTGAAGCCGTTGCGTCATACAACTTGTGGATTTGGCATGCATTCTTTGGGATCGCGGGTGTGAATAACGATCTTACCATTTTGAATAATTCTCCATTATTCGACAACCTGCTTGATGACATCGGTCCTGAGGTTCTGTTTGAAGTATACGGACGTAAATTTAAACATGGGTATTATCTAGCTGACGGAATTTACCTAGAGTGGGCATCTTTCGTCAAATCATTTACGGTTGCCACTAACCCAAAAAATGCCCCATGGAAAGCAAAACACGAAAGTGCTTGAAAAGATATCGAAAAAGCTTTTGGTGTCCTCCAAGGACGTTGGCATATTATTGCCCAACCGGCGCGTGCATTTAGTGTGGCTAAGTTACGGAGAATCATGTACTCGTGCATCATAATGCATAACATGATTTTGAAAGATAAAAATTTTTCGATATCCGAAGCTAGCGAAATGTATATTCCTCCGCAACCAAATTTACAACAGACATGGATTGAACGTTGCGAAGTGCAAAGAAAAAAATCCAAAGAACTACACGATAAACACACACACGCAAAGCTTCAACGATGTCTCATCGAGCATGTTTGTTAACGACATCAATGAGAACAAATCCAACAACAAAGCGAATAATTAGTTTCGTTATAATTTGATGCATTTTTTTCGTATCGTTTTTTTCGTTACGTTATTTTTAGTTGTATGTAATATTTATTGTGTTGTATTTTATTTTAATTATTAATGAAATGAATTTAGTTTATTTAATGAAATGAATAAAAAAAATAAAGTTGTAAGTGGTGGGCCCCAAATGAGTAAGTTGAGGTCAGTTGTTAGTGGGGGCGGTAGTTGTGAAGAGTATTTAAGGTGATGTGGCACCTGTGGGCCGCAGATGAGTAGCTCAAGCTCTTCATTGCACCTAGTGCTCTTATACGTGTGAAGTTCACTTGGATCGAGCACTAGCATACTACTGGAGTGGCTTGAACGTTAGTTGTGCAATAACAATGAGAAGATCTTACTCTTGGATCTTTATTGTTCGTGTTGATCTCCCACCCAAACAAGGTACACAATTGTTGTTCTTGTTTATTTGATCAGTCATACACATTTATAATTTATATGGATCGATGGTATGAAAAAGACTATTAAATAGTTTAATGTTTTTGTTGCAATTATGATTATTTTATTTAATTGTTAAAATTATTTCTAAACTTACAACCCATTTTTACGACAGGCTTAACCAGGTTAATTTTTTAAGGTTGTCTAGAGAATGATTTCAACACTTTTTGTCTAATTTGGGACATAATATCTTTTGTTTTTTGCAAAGGTTATAAATCAACAATGATAGCAAATATAAAGTATGCAGAATCTTACTTATTTATGTGAATAATAAGACTACTTCGAGTTACATAAACGTGTGTTGAATTTGGAGGTTTGTAACTCATATTAAAATAAGATATAACCTAAACAATGTCCATGAATATAAAAATCTAAAAAATACTCCTTGTCTTTTGACTAAAATAATTCGGTATGTCGATACCATTATGTTGGGTTTTATATAATGTCGATACCATACGGTATGTCGGAATCATTCGGTATGTCGATACCATTATGTTGAGTTTAATATTATAGTTGAGCAAATGAGTTTGTTTAGAGATTGCATGATTATAAAAATGTCAAAAAAGGAGATGATAACATTAAAATGCATACCAACCAAGTTTTTCGATGGGGCGATTTTTTTACGGACGAAGGGGACACGAAACATATTTAGTTCTTGTCTCACGAATGGCGTCATGTTTATGTTTGTCTTGTAAAATGGGTACATATTAGGTAAGGTGCCCGCTCATTTGAAAAGTGTGATCTTTTTAAAAAGTGTAAAAAGTGTTTACCACCGTTAGATTAGATCTGTTCAACTTATTTATTTATTTATTTATTTATTTTTCCTATTTACGCTAAAACATCAAACGCACACAACTATTAAACGACAAACTTAAAAAAAAAAAGAAAAAAAAAATATATCGATTTCATTGTAATTTCTAAAATTTAATCCTCTTTAATTGCCGAATCATGAAAACTTAAAACGCGAAAGTTGTATGCTTTGGTTCACGTTTAACCCAAAAATTTGAATAACCCAATCCGATATGATATGAGTGAGATATCGCACATTAAAGATTGTGTTTTAGTAATATTTATTGCACACTTGTTGCACAAAAGGTGTTTGATAAAATATTTAGCTTAAATTTTTATTGTTAAAATTAAATTAAATGCACTAATTTTTGCACAACAACTCACCATTAATCATTTTATTAATGTGAGATTCAAAAATTGAGAAGAGTTTAAGATTGAGAAGAATGAAAAGCAATCTTGATCATTCATCTCATTAAACTAATACAAAGGCATGATAGACATTTACAATTTTATATAGTTCACTTTCATTAACACCACTTTAATGCATATTTTTTATGGGAGGTGATATGTACACATATGTTTTTACTTGATACATATAAAATTTGATTGTATGATCCTAATGGTCCCACACTCCTCCCACTATATTTTTATGTGTACAAAGTAAATACATATGTCTACATATCACCTCACATGTTTTATTTGTCCACATCTCCAAATATAAATTCACAAATAACTAGGTCATTAATTTTCTCATTTGTTTCTCAACGTTCTTTAACATCAAGTGTGTTCCTTTTATTTATGTGATGATTCATTATAAGTATTCTTTTTATGAGTTAGGTTTCCTTTTATTATTATACTATCTATCATAGCGATATGTAACAGAATCCCAGAAATGTGTTATAATATTATTTTCGATATTATAGTGTTTTTCTGTTGGGCTGGTGGGTTTTCTTAGGGGATGGGCCTTGCTGTTTTAGTCCATGTTTTTCTTAAGACTTAAATTTCCACTATAATATGGAGTGGTATTTACTAAATTAGTAAAGTGTCATATTTATGTTTATTTATTTTGCCGACTCAATATGCTGTCCACTTCCACCATCTTCCAGATGTCTCCCTGATCTAGCGCCTTACACTATTAGCACAACCCAAATCCAAATCCAAAAAAAAATTTCTGAAACAATACTCCAGAGACGGATTGAAGAAGTAGAAAAATTGGTTATGTAAGTTTATCAACCCTAATTAAATCGTTTATTTTGATTATGAGTTCTATTGATTTTGGATGTATTTTCAGCGATTGAACAAGTGACGAAGCTCATGAAACTGTGTGTCCGAGATTCAAAGGCGACTTCCTTATGTTTGACAAGGCAATTCTAATTCCTCTTTATTTAATTTTTAGCGAACGATAAAAATAACAATCAGTTGGGGAAAACCGTTGGTAATTTTATCTTCAATATTGTCAAAAATATAAATACACGTTGTTTGTGTGTCGTTGTTTGTTTAAGCTTATTTTTGTAAGTTGAATTAGATTATTTATGAAATTGAATTACAGATAGGCTATTCAAGTAAATCTTACGGAAAATCTGAACAAGATAGGGGTACTCGTATCAAACTAACAAGCACGTATACTCATCGGCTATAGGTGCCTTAACTAATAGCTACGGATACAATTAGGTTGTAACATCTTTTGTCGCTTGAACAACATATGAGCCACAACTATACGTGTCATTCCTCCTTCCAGAACTTTCAGAAACATATACAGAACAAAAACACTTCGTGTTTTTCGGTTATTTGGTACACTTTTTGATTTCAATTTAGGGTTTCGTTGAATTAGTCGTTGTTTGCGGTAAATTCTATTACTTTTATTGTTATGTTAGATTATGAAAAATGAAATCCTAAGTTTGTTTTGGGTTTTTACAGGAATTGAGTGTGTATCAGAGATTATGGGTTCGAGGTTGTTGGAAGAAAAAATGAGCAGGTATCATCTACGTCTTTGCTGCTATAGAGATTATACTATTAAAAGTTTGTATTGTAATTCTATTTTAGGATTTTAGCTTTCGTTTTTGATAATAGATTTCTTTTGAAGTTTATACTTTTACTTTCAATTGTCAGTTTCAATAATTTATCGCTATTGTGTTATGATCTTTTGTAACAGGAAAGATGAGGAGTTCAAAAGGGGTTTATGAATTTAATAGAAAGTCGACATGGAGATGGCATCGGTTCAAGATATCTTTTTGTTTGTAAGTTGATTTAACAGTGTGTTTTGTATGATCTGAAGTTTTGGAAGTAGGGCTTATGTTTATCGCAAATTAATTTTTAGGCTTATGTTTGCTATATGAAATCAGATAGGGAACAAAATGAGCTATAATATTTTTCATTTACATGTTCTTTTGTAATTGGTTGGACTGTAATAGTTTTCAGGCAGGGAACAAAATGAGGTTATGAGGCGACTGTTCTTTTGTAATTCTTTTGTAATTGAAAGTAATTGAAACCCACAGTCGCCTGATGGCGAATCAGGTTGCGTGCAAATGGGTGGTGGATCGGTGATGTTGGATTTTGGATCTGGCCTCATTCGCCATGAGGCGACTGTTGATTATGATGCTGTTGAATGTTGTGATGACGTTGTTGGTCAAGTGGGAGCTGCTCGGTTGTGCCCGCCAGGTAGATTCATGATTGCAAAATGTCTTTTGTAGCTATTCTATGTTAGTGCAATGCTTAATGATCACATACCTGTATAAACTTCAGGCAAAACTATAATTGTACGTGGTTCTCGGAAAAGGAAATGCACAGAAGTCCGCGGAGGTTTAGGTATATACCTTCATATATGCTCTAACATTTGTGAAAAGCCCTCTCGAATTGGTATCTCATTTGTCGAATTTATAAAAATTTTAGGCGAAAGCCCTTCATAACGACCCCGTAGACAGCCCACTAATCAGCCGTTGTGCAGACCCTCACCACAAATATCCCAAACATCGGCAGCTGCCACTTCGTCGGTGCCAGAACATCAAACGTCTGTGGCCTCACATGCTTTTACAACGCATGACACAGGCACATTTGAAGCAGGTACATATATGTTTTTTTGTTATCGTTGGCAGTGTATATAATTTAGTTGTACGCCTTTTAACATATGGTTGTTGCAGCCGCGTCGCTGTCATCTGATGGAGCAACCCCTGCCGTACCAATGCAGTCAGTTACTCCTCCACGTACATCAATTCGAGGTCGACATATGGTGCACAGGTCATGAACAACGTCGCGTCGCACAGGTTTGTAACAGTACCTATGTTCATTTGGTGCAAACCTTTCCAAATGCTTGCGGTTATTCAAAATGGTGGCTCACACATTCCTAATTTGTCTTGAAGGTCCACCAGAAGAATACAAGAAGTTTGGTCCTTGAAATTGCATATGTTCAAGTTGTCATGTACTCTTTTGGCACGAGGAGAGACTTAGTAGCTCCACGAGGCGTTCGGGACCTCTGTATCATCGATGTTGTTCGGGAGGAAAGGTGCGGTTGTTATACAGTAAATGAATGTAGGATATCGCCGCATGTATGTAGGATAGATGTGCAGGTATGTGAACACAGGATGTTGCATAGCATAGCGGCTTCTAAAATTGCAAGTGTAAAGCCGGTAGGAAAAACCCTTGCAATGTTTTGTAAGCAGCCTCCTGGCAATACATCTATCCAATTTGCTCTCTTTAGCGATACTTGCAAAGCTTACCAAAAATGTAAACAGGTTTATTGCACATGTATAGAGGCCCCCGCCGCAACGCGGCGGGTTCCTTCTCCTTGTTACATATATTTATTAGTGATTCATTATTTTATTAATTAGTAAGGATTCAAAAGTATACAATCGTATTAGCTCATTATTTTTCTTACCAACAAGAGCGATTCAAAAAAAATCTATTAAAGAAAACAGTAACTCACTTTAGATTAAATCCAAATATTATTTAAACCAAAACACTAACAATTCTTTATTGATTCAATAATTCAAAGTAATGACTTGTATAATGCATTAAAACTAATAGATTTCAATGGTCTATATTGTTTCTCAACCTTCTCAATAGGATATAACTAGGGAGTAAGGAAATCTAAGTTAGCACATTCTCCTATCATAAGAGTTACCACTTTAATTTTCTTGTTTATTAGTTTAATTTAGTTTTATTATTTAGTTTTGTTTTAGTTAATTAGTAGTTAAAACACTTACCCTTTCAAACCCCGAGATTTACTTGCTTTTATTAAAAAACATAAAAAGAATCATCCCTCACCTTTAGACCTATCTCGACATACACTTCGGCCTTCACATATACTATTCTCCTATAGAACGATCAATCACTCGTGTCTTACCTATACTACACTACAACGGTTATGTACACTGTCTAAGAGGATTGTAAAACTTCTTAGAAGGTCTTACAAACCGCCCATCAGTAAGAAACCAACTCTAGATTACTTCAAAGTGTTTGGAAGCAAATGCTTTATTTCAAACACCAAAGACTATCTCACCAAGTTTGACCCAAATACGAAGATGTATTCCTAGGATACTCACAAAATAGCAAAGCTTATGTAGTCCTCAATAAGGAAACAATGACCGTCAAAGAACCACTCAATGTGATATTCGATGAGAGTCCTCCCCCACCTAAAACATCACCTTTGGTAGATGATGATTTAGATGAAGAAGCCATCGAGGATAACAAGAAAAATATAGGGATTGACAATGTAAATGAAACCTTAGAAATAGATGAAACTACAAACATTAAGGAATCTAGAAATCACCCTTTAGACAACGTAATAGGAAATTTAAACCAAAGAACCCTTAGATCACAAGCCCAAGAAAAGAGCAACTTCTTTTGCTTTGTTTCAATCATTGAGCCTAAGAACATGAATGAGGCATTGAGAGACGAAAGTTGGATCGTCCCCAATGCAAGAGGAATTAAATCAATTTAAGTCTAATGATGTTTGGGAGTTAGTACCTCCACCTAAGTACACAACCATAATATGAACTAAGTGGGTATTTAGAAATAAGTTAGATGAAAATGGAGTTGTATCTAGAAATAAAGCTAGGTTAGTAGCACAAGGCTATAATCAACAAAAGAGAATTAATTATGACGAAACCTACGCCCCCGTAGCTAGATTAAATCCATTAGAATATTGCTAGCTTACACTTGTGCGTTAGACTTTAAGGTATTCCAAATGGATGTGAAAAGTGCATTTCTAAATGGCTTCATCAATGAGGAGGTATATGTAGCACAACCTCCAGGATTCATTGATTCTGAGAAACCCGATCATGTTTATAAACTCAAGAAAGCTTCGTATGGTCTTTAGCAAGCTCCTAAAGCATGGTATAATAGGTTAAAAACTTTTCTTCTTACATATGATTACTCAATGAGAATGGTAGACAACTCTCTTTTCACTAAGAAGAAAGATTTAAACATCATCATTGTTCAAATATATGTCAACGACATCATATTTGGTTCATCTTGTCTAGACATGTGTGAAGAATTATCAAAAATCATGCATGACGAGTTTGAATGAGCATGATGGGTGAACTCAACTTCTTCCTTGGACTTCAAATAAAAAATGAGAAGATGAAATTTTCTTCAATCAATTTAAGTATATGATAACGCTCATTTTTTCTATGTTAGAGTCACGTTATTTGTATATTTTTGTATATTATTTGGTTATGTTTATGGGCATTTTGCACTTATTAGGTATAAAGATGTATCCAGGTTTAGGTACAAGGAAGTATCAAGAATGACGAAGAAGAAATCAAGAGAATATTCAAAGAGAAGATCGTCGTCAAAGATATTGATTCATATTATGATTATTTCCGAGTACAAGTGGAGATTTTGAAGACTTTTAATGAAAGAATGAGTCAAGATTAAGAGTTTAAAAAGATTGTTATAAGATGGAGTTTCATGCTAACCCATGGTTGAAATACTTGTGCAAATCATATCACTCAACCCAAGGTTGAAGCTGAGGTCCCAACCCAAGGTTCTATAGCCTAACCTGAGGCTGAGCAGTCATCTCAGCCGCCGGCTGGAGGTCCCAACCAAAGGTTGAGATGTGTATGGACTGAAAAGTTGCATTTAATCATGGATTTAACTACCATAATGACTCAAGTCCAATCATTACCTTTCTTTTATGGTTATTAAGAGCTTATGACAGTTTTTGGGGGTGATTACAAGCATAAATATGACGCCTAATCACAAAAATTACATACAACACTTAGAATCAAGCCTTATACCATAAGGACTTGATCATATTCTCTACTAATCCCGAAAGATCTCAATAATCTCTGTCATTCTCAAGAAGATACCAAGGAGAAACCAAGGAAGTGTTGGTGATATTTGTAAGAAGAGGTGGAAGATTCCCTTGTTCGATTGGAGGCTTAAAGAGTGCTCTAACTCTTTACAATTCTTGCTCATTGTAGTCTTACTTTGGGTAACTCATTTACTTAATTTATGTTGAATGATTTGGTTGTTAATGAAAATATTACGTTTGTTGATGAAACTTGTTATTGAGTAATTTGTAATACTTGTTTGGGAATTATGTAGACTTTCTTATGAATGTTGAATGGTTAGCTGGTTAGAGAAAGTGATTGTTCTCATAAGTTTGTTTAAATATAATTCGTGTTCTAAAACTTGTTGATTTGACATTATTGGATTTAAAGGTCGAAAGGATTTCTAATATTGTTTAATTTGCAAGAAGTTGGTGCACAAATGGATTGGTGCTTGATAATTGACAACTATCAAGTAGTCAAGTTTTTAAATGAATTCGGGGATATTTAATCACGAGAATGGGTCGAAAGGACTCGTAAGAACTAATGACTCTAATCATCTTTTTCATACATTTAACTATACAAGGTAATTAGATTAATGGAATGAGTATTGGCCGAAAGGACTCACCCGTGAAACTAGCAAAAACATGGAATTTTCTTGATATTACCCGTTGACTAGAAGTCCATGTGAAAATAGATATGTGCCTTCTACATATATGTTTCACCCAAACATGTTCAACATTCTATCACGATAGTTTACTATTCCTAGACAAGTAATTGTTTGTTTGATTGATTGGATACGAAAACCATTGTTTGCTTACTTGTTTTATAACGGTACATTAGAGTGTAACAATGTATTGTGCTATTCTTGTGCTATGTAATTGTTAAATCTAAACTACATAGTCTCTTGGGACGATCCCTATTTACCACAAACCATATTACATGCGAGCGAGTGTACTTGCTCGTATGCGTTTCTAAATAATCGGTAAAAATGTGTTTATAAATTTAAAATTTGAGTAGAACTTAAGATATTATATACAACCCGAGGACGCGCATCAGTATATTAAGGAAATGCTTAAGAAATTTGGATTTGAAGATACTAAGCCTATGAAAACACCCATGGCTAGGGCTGTAAACGAACCGGACGAACACGAACGGAGCCCTGTTCATGTTCGTTCATTTAATTTTAACCGGACAAATAAACGGACACGGACGCTTAAACGGACGAATTTTCTTGTTCACGTCCGTTTATTAAAAAAATGAGTTGTTCATGTTCGTTTATGTTCGTTCATTAAGACACTAAACGAACATAAATGAAAATAGACAAACAAACATAAACTTTATTGAATTGTTCACAATATATCGTTTTAAAGTGTTGTTTTGTTTAAACAAACCAATATTTAAAATTATAAAATTAAAAGATATGATATATGAACATAAATAGATAAATAATGTTAGGAATACGATTTTTGTATAAGAAAGATTCGGTCACTCCAGATACGATTAAACATTGTTTAGCTCGTAGTATTTATAATAGTTAGTAAAACGTAGATTAGAAGTAGTTAGTATTCGTGGAAGAAGGACGGGTCTTTACCTACTGTATACCTGATCCACAGCCCAAGTGGAAAAAACTCATGTACATATAAAAGCCCTCTCCATCCTTGGAGAGGGTAAGCCTTCTCATAATCTATTTTCTTTTTTTTGGTTTTCTCTCAAGGCTTCACCTTCTTTCTCTCTCTAACTTTCTCTCTCTAAATTCTTCTTTTCTTTCTTACATGTAAACGAACCAAACCACAAGATCTATACGTGTTTGTGAGCTTATTTAGTATTCTACAATTGGTATCAAGAGCCATGGTTACATCCTAGGGATTGTAGAACTTGTGGTGTATGGTTTGTTTTGGTTTCTATTAGTTTAGGATGGTTTTACTTAGTTTTGATCTTGTTCGTGGTGATTCTTGTGTTCTTTCTTGTACTTCTTGGATTAGAGGGGTTAGATTCATCTAGTTTATCAGTTGGTTGGGCTAGATCTAACGTTTGTGAAGTGTACGAGTAGTTTTGGAACCTTTTCTTGGCAGCGGTTTTCTCCTCGTTAAGGTGTTCTTCTCAGCGGTTAGTTTGGGTTTTAGCGGTTTGTGTCCAGCGGTTAGTACATCTGGTTAGCGAACATAACGATGTACTTTGTACTGTTTTAGCGGTTACCTTCCAGTGGTTTACTCTTCAGCGGTTATTCTATCAGCGGTTTCTTTCTGCAGCGGTTACTTTCGTCAGCGGTTAATAGAAAGCGTTTACTTAACCAGCGGTTAACTTTGTTTAGCGGTTAACTTAACAACGGTTACTCTGTCAAGCGGTTATCATAGCCAGCGGTTTAATCCACAGCGGTTAATTGTCAGCGGTTAGTTATCTTAGCGGTTTTCCAAGTTGACTTTAGTAAAATCCCGGGAAAGAATCGATTTCTCGGTTTAAGTCACGTGTGTTGTAAAATCCCGTTTAAGA
>LBNU01028369.1:9685-23295 GCA_014162995.1 Artemisia annua
AGTATCTCTATTATCCCACACATCTGGATTTTGTACATGAATTATTTAAAAGTGTTAAATCGTTCGATACGATACTCGTTTTCTTTAACTTTTAAAAAATTTGAATATATTTCGGTGTTTTGCTTTGTTTTGTCAGTATGTTTCAGTGTGACATAATCTTGATGTCCGCCATTTTGTCTATAGAATATTCTATTGGGGATAACCGATACCAGCGGGAAAACCCTAAAAACGAGATAATATTAACCGGGTATCCAGTGGGTAATGGGGCGGGTACGGATGTGAAGATTATAAATGGATGCGGGTACAGGTGCACTAAAACCTGCCCAGTTGTCATCCCTAGTTCGGATAAAGATTTCCGTTTACATTCAAAAAAACATTTTGACTTTACTTTTAGATCACAAACAACTACTTCATCTGATTCATAATGTATGTGTTAGAGTAGGCAACTATTGAGAAATCCACGGACACACTGGAAGCATCAAATGAGCATCTCGGTTTAAGTCTAAGTGGTGGTATGTCAAACGATATAAAATATTTAAGTATTGTAAATCTATAAACGGGTAAACGGAATAATTTTTCTTCGAGTAAATTGCAAAAATCATCCCTAAAGTTTGGCAAAATTACAAGTTTTGCCCCAGATGTTTGGAAAATGCAAGGATCGTCCCTGTGGGAAAATTTTGGGGCAAAAATCGTCCCTGGCCTACATCAAATGACTAAAATACCCTTATCTCTATATTACTTTTCAGTTTCTTACACAAATGGTCCATGTGTTTCACAAGGTTTTACAGATTTAGTCATATTTTTTTTAATTTATTTATTAAACTATTAATATTAGTATTATTTTTTATACGTATTCGTCCGTTTTTCTTATGTTTTTATCCGTTTTACTCACGTTCTTTCCGTTTTCAAACGTTTTTGTCTGTTTTTCTTACTTTTTTGTCCGTTTTTCTTATGTTTTTTCCGTTTTTGTCCGTTTTCTTACGTTTTTGTCCGTTTTTTACGTTTTTCTCACGTTTTTTCTGTTTTCATACGTTTTTGTCCGTTTTTCTTACGTTTTTTCCGTTTTCATACGTGTTTGTCCGCTTTTCTTACGTTTTTATCCGTTTTACTTACATTTTTTTTCCGTTTTTATACGTTTTTCTCCGTTTTTCTTACGTTTTTTTTTCATACGTTTTTTCTGTTTTCATACGTTTTCGTGCGGTTTTTTATACATTTTCGCCCGTTTTCATCCGTTTTTATACGTTTTCGTCCGTTTTTCTTACGTTTTTTAAATTTTCATACGTTTGTGTCCGTTTTTATATGGCTTTCGCCCATTTTACTACGTTTTCATCCATTTTTATACATTTTCATCCGTTGTTGTTACGTTTTTTTCATTTTCATATGTTTTTGTCCATTTTTATACGTTTTCGCCCGTTTTCATCCATTTTTATACATTCGCCCGTTTTTCTTTAGTTTTCGTATGTTTTTATCCATTTTTGTCTTTTTTCTTACGTTTTGTTCGGTTTTCTTATGTTTTTTTGTTTTCATAAGTTTTTGTTCATTTTTATACGTTTTCGCATGTTCTCTTAACCGAAAAAAATATAAGAAAATGAACAAAAACGTAATAAAAATGGACAAGAACGGATAAAATTTGACAAAAACGGTTAAAACGTGCGAAAACGGGCCAATACGTATAAAAATGAACAAAAACTTATGAAAATGAAAAAACGTAAGAAAACCGAACAAAACGTAAGAAAAACGGACAAAATGGATAAAAACAGACAAAACCTAAAGAAAAATGGACGAAAGCGTATAAAAATGGATGAAAACGTAAGAACATGGGTAAAAACGTATAAAAATGGACAAAACGTATGAAAATGAAAAAAACATAAGAAAAACGGACGAAAACGGATGAAAACGTAAGAAAACAGGCGAAAGCATATAAAAAATAGACAAAAACGTATGAAAATGGGAAAAAAAAAACATAAGAAAAACGGACAAAACATATGAAAACGGAAAAAACGTGAGAAAAACGAACAAAAATGTAAGAAAAACGGAAAAAATCTAAGAAAAAAGGACAAAAACGTAAGGAAAACGGACAAAAACGTATGAAAGCGGAAAAAACGTAAGAAAAACAGACAAAAACGTATGAAAACGGAAAAAACGTGAGGAAAACAGAAAAAAAATGTGAGTAAAACAGACAAAAACCTAAGAAAACGGATAAAAACGAAAAAAAACGGACAAAAACGTGTAAAAATAATAATACTTATATTAATAGTTAAATAAATAAGTAAATTAGAGACAAGGGTATTTTAGTCATTTGATGTAGGCCAGGGACGATTTTTGCCCCAAAAGTTTCACACAGGGACTATCCTTGCACTTTTCAAGCATCTGGGATGAAACTTGCAATTTGACCAAACTTGGGACGATTTTTGCAATTTACTCTTTTTCTTCCCTTTCCTGATTTGTCTAGGAATTGGGTATCTAGTAAGTTTTGAACATAACTCCTATGCAAATGTCTGACCGTGTGACGTCTCCACAATCTTGATGTTGGTTAATTAACAATGTGAATATGCAATGCGCTAGTCTAGTTTTATGAGGAAATCACTAAGAAGCGTATTATCAACACGCAATGAGAGGCTAACTAAAATTTTAGATGTAAACGTATTAATGTGCATACATTTTTTCTTGCATAGCATATAGACCCAACTTTAACAATTAAATATATTAACTGCTAATAATAAATTTTGGGTCATTAATAATGGAAGGAATTACGAAATATGAGAAAGGCATTGCCTATTTCTGAACTTAACCCTAACGTATCACTTCTTTCTCTTATCTTGATTAAATTTCTAACAGCGTATTATTGACAAATAATGAGAGGCTAACTAGCATTTCAGATGTGAACGTATTGATATCCATATGTTTTTTCTTACATAGCATATATAGATCCAACTTTAACAATTAAATACTAATAAATTTTGGGTCATTAATTATGAAAGGCATTACCTAAAACTAGTTTAGACACTTATGTTTTGGCCCATAAACTCATGTTTCAATTTCTTGTTATAGTCACGCAGGGCCGGCTTTAAAGATGTGCAAGGTGAGCGACCGCACAGGGCACGAAAATTTTTAAGGGCCTTAAAATTTGTCCCGTTCAAAATTATATGTATCTGTACACAGATTTTTCTCAAAGAAAAAATTATTTATATGAGAAAATATCTTAAATGAGTAATATTTTAGCACGTTTAGCTAACTAATTGAATTATATATAAATGGTGACAATTTATATATAGCATTCCTTATCGAAAGGCCTCATTATTTAATTTTGTACAGGGCCCTCAAAAATTTCATAAATTCATGGGACGGCCCTGTAGTCACGATTGATTGAAGGTTGGGAATTTGGATCATAAGATTCTATCTAGAATAACTTAAGTCTATAAATGGTACGAGTTTACACATAACTCAAATAATTCGATCATGAAACCATTTGTTACTATTTCATGTGAAAGGAAAAAAGAGATAAGCCGAAATAATTTGTATAACCATTTTTATTTTATCTAGAAACCATTTGTTACATATGTCATTTGGAAGACATTTTTCGTATATACTTGGAACTAATAGAGTGGTGCCCATTTTGCGTTACATACAAATAGGTGTTGTTTAAATTTGTAGAACCCATTCTTTTATAGGCTACCCATTTTCCATTTTTTGGGTTAGAATGCGTGTGGTCCATATGTTGGAGGATATACGCGTTCACATTTTGTAGAGGCATATATCGCTAACTTGATGCAGCGAAGTTTTGACTTTTAACTTTGTTAGATTAGTGGGTACTAAAAAAAATTGATTCTATGTCAATCCAAAAGTGTTTCTTTATATTCGTAATTGTTATTGTTGTTAAGTAAACCTATCTCATTTTCGTAGTACCTCGAAACATTAGCAGTTTTCTCTTGCTCATAAACATCCTACTAAAAACAACTTATCACGTATGACCCTCAACTACAAGCCTTTTATTTTCTCTTTCGAGTGATCAAACATTCTTTCGACATTATTCTCCGAAACCTTGTTTATGAAGTTTTATTAAATTTACAAATTTTATTTCGAAATCAAGTACACCATAAACAACAAGTTTTATTATATGTACAAATTTTATTCATTATGGACATTGTACAACACATTCCCATTTAGTCATCAAGTATTTCCCATATCAAATCCGGATCATATGAAGGCACTTCCGTCAAAAAATAATCATCCGCCGCCACGTCAAACCCCATATCCTCACCGGAAAATCCATCCTCTGGTGAGTCCATATAGCTTCCACTAATACTCGCAACATGATTATTCACCTCCCTCTTTTTACAATTTTCTTTTCTAATTGCCACTTGAATCTTATGATCCACTGCAGTTTATATAGCATTTAACTTATTAGCATCTCCAATCAACCCGATTTGAGCCTCATCACAAAAATTCAAACGTGCATTTTCGCCACGAAGCAAATGTGCAGCTTGATCATAAGCATAAGCAGCCATTTCAGGACTATCATAAGTCCCTAACCAAACTCTCGTCCTATTACACGGTAATCGAATTTCCGCCACCCATTTCCGTAATTCCTCTGCCTCACTCCTCTATACAGTTTCCTTTTCGTGTATGAATTGATCGACTTATCTAAAATCCCATCTGGGTTAGTTGTAACATTGTGTTCTAAATCAAAAGCTTTGGACAGTTTGAATAACTGGTCTCTTTGTTCGAGGTAAACCGAAGAACCGGATTGCGGGTGAAAAACAAGGGATGATGGGTAATTTGAGTACAGTGAATCAATTGTGCTTGAGTTTGTGCATGTTGGAATGAAATCACTTGATGGGTATTGTGAATAAATGTAGTTTGAGTATGAATTTATGGAATTAGCATCGTATTGATGCATGATTTTTGGATGTTTGGGTACTTTAGAAACGGAGGAAAACAGAGCTTATGAAGTAAGGGATTTATTTAAAAGTAGAGGTATTTATAGGAGTTAAAATGTAGGAAGATTAATTTCTTTAAACTATATTTGACATTTTCTCAAGGGAGTAAGTATCAAATGAGAAATAACCACAGCCGCACATTTCAGATGCATCTACAAAATAAGATGCATCTCCCATGAAATTCTCCTTCTTCATTTAAAATGTGTGGCTACAAACATTTCTCATTCTTCTTATTTTATTTTCTCTTCTTAGTGGATTCATTCCCTTTCTCAAGGTCTATAAACAACGCCAACAAACATAATTTTTCTATTAAATGTGTAAAGTTAGATGCTTAAGTCAACATATTATCTAGATGTGAGAAGTTAATGCATACAAATTCTCAAGGTTTTCAAGATCGGGATCTTACCTAAGATCGTTTTCGTTTTTGCAAGATCGTGATCGTAAGATCGGATCGAGATCTTAAGATCCTACTATAATGTCATTTTCTTAATAGTTTTTGTAATATCATACAAATTTACAAATTATTATATATCATAAACACAAAATTATATGAACGTTCCATCGAAATGTTGTCCTAAATTATGATTATGAAATATTTTATAAGATTAACATGTCGTTTTTTAAATTCTATAAAAAAATAATCCAGAAATTTGTAGTTTTTTAGTTTGTTATCCGAGAAAAATAGGATCGGATCGGATTAGATCTTAAGATCCTATGGTCAAGATCAGGATCCTATAAGATCTTAAGCTTTCAAAGATCCTATGTAAGATCCGGATCGTTTTTGCTTTGCAGTATCGTAAAATCGTAAGATCCTAAGATCACGATCGGAATCCAGATAACCATGCAAATTCTAGCCAATACATTGAGGGTAAAAGATCTTATTTCATGTAATGTATAATCTGATTTTATTTGTAAAAGTTTTGTTAAATGTGTGTTATGGAACATATAAACATTAGAGTTAACTACATTTTTGGTCCTCGTGGTTTACCGGGTATAACGGTTTTGGTCCAATAGTTTAAAAAGTAACGGATCTAGTCCAGAACCCGCTGACCCATAACACTTTTGGTCCAATTTTCATTGACCATAGGTTTGACTAGTTAAAAAACATGATATGACTAAAATACCCTCACCGTTACGCACAGAATTTGCACCATTCGTCCCTGAGCTAACGGCCGTCAGTTCTGTTACTTTCAAAAAAAAATTAAAAAAATTTTCGAAAAAAAAATTTAGAAAAAAAATTCAAAAAAGAATCAAAAAAATATTTTCGCTAAAAAAAGTTTCCAAAAAAATTTCAAAAACTTTTTCTTTCAATCTTTTTTCTAAAAGTTTTTTTCGAAAATAATTTTAGAAAAAAAATTTTCAAAAAAAAAATTTTCAAAAAAAGTTTCAAAAAAAAATTTTCGCTAAAAAAAATTCTAAAATTTTTTTTCTTAAAAATTTTGAAAAAAATATTTTAGAAAAAAAAATTTTGAAAAATTAAAAAAAATAATTGAAAATTTTTTTCTATAACTTTTTTTTTCAAAATTTGTTTTTCTATAAAATTTTAGAAAAAAAAACATTTGAAAAAAAATTCTAAAATATTTTCTAAAAAAAATTTTTGAAAAAAAAAGTTTTTGAAAAATAAAATTCAAAAAAAAATTACTAACGAAGAAATACGAACGAAAATATAAAAAAGCGGACAAAACCGTATGAAAACTTAAGAAAAACGGACGAAAACATAAAAAAGCGGAAAAAACCGTATGAAAACGTAAGAAAAACGGACGAAAACGAATAAAAAATGACGAAAACATAAAAAAAAAAAAAAAAACGGACAAAACCGTCTGAAAACGTAAGAAAAATGGACGAAAATGAATAAAAACGGACAAACACGTATGAAAACGTAAGAAAAACGGATGAAAACGTATAAAAGCGGATTAAAACGTAATAAAAACGAACAAAAACGTATAAAAACGGATTAGACTTATTAAAACGGACAAAAAAGTATGAAAACGTAAGAAAAATGGACGAAAACGAATAAAAACAAATGAAAACGTATAAAAACGGACAAAACCGAATGAAAACGTAAGAAAGACGGATTAAAACGTATTAAAACTTATGAAAACGACTAAAAACGGACGAAAATGACAAAAACGTATGAAACGGACAAAACCGTATGAAAACGTAAGAAAAACGGACAATAATGTATAAAGGACTAACGATGCAAATGATTGTTGGCTAAATGGACTAACGTTGCCATATGATAACTAACAAAACTGACGGCCGTTAGCTTAGGGATGAATGGTGCAAATTTTGTGCGTAAATTCGACGGTATTTTAGTCATATCACCTTTTTTTAAAACTATTGGACCAAAAGTGTTACGGGTCGTCGGATCTTGGACTGGATCCGTTACTTTTTAAACTATTGGACCAAAACCATTATACCCGATAAACCACGAGGACCAAAAATGTAGTTAACTCTAAACATTATTTTTCTAAAATAAATATTGAAAAGTTTAAACGTAAGTATACCTTCTTTTTAGTGTGTTTATGAGATGGTTTATCACTTTATACCAGGGGCTAGGGGTGGCAATTTTTGACATGACTCGAAACACGATTCGAGACCGACATGAAAATTAACAGGTTAGTTTAAGCCTGATCTGTTTAGTTGTGTATCTAGTGAGTTTTGAACATGAGAACTCCTATACGAATGTCTGACTGTGTGACGTCTCCACTATCTTGATGTTGGTTACTTAACAATGTGAATAAGCAATGCGCTAGTCTAGTTTTACGAGGAAATCACTAAGAAACGTATTATCAACACGCAATGAGAGGCTAACTAAAATTTTAGATGTAAACGTATTAATGTTCATACGTTTTTTCTTGCATAGCATATAGACCCAACTTTAACAATTAAATACATTAACTGCTAATAATAAATTTTGGGTCATTAATTAATGAAAGGAATTACATAGACACGTATGCATGGGCCAGAAACTCATGTTTCAATATCTTGGTATTTGGGAACATAAGTTTTGTTAAACCGATAATTCTTCCGATTTATATAGAGGTGCAAGGCAAACGAGCAACGAGATGAGCCGTTAATCCTTTTTGAATTGCAAAGCTAATTTAGATGTCATAACATTGCTATGCATAACTCGTTGAACTCTATTGAGAAGCTCCACAGCCTCAGGTACAATAAAACCAAAACTGCTATTGGTATTTTACAAAGTAAATTACTTACATGTGAAAATATGAGAAAGTATTGATATCAATATGTTTTGGACTTAACTCTAAAATATCACTTCTTTCTCTTATCTTGATTAAATTTTGACAGCGTATTATTGACAAATAATGAGAGGCTAACTAGCATTTCAGGTGTGAACGTATTGATATCCATATGTTTTTTCTCGCATATATAGATCCAACTTTAACAATTAAAATACTACTGGTTTAGACACCTAAATTTTGGGCCATAAACTCATGTTTCAATTTCTTGTATAGTCACAATTGATTGAAGGTTGGGAACTTGGATCATATGATTCTAGCTAAAATAACTTATGTCCATAAATTGTACGATTTTTATTTATTTATTTATTTTTTATTTTTTATTTTTCCGAAGGGTAAATTTTTTCACACCTTAAACCACATATCTCACAATATATTTTACAAATGCCTCCAGCAAACATACCATTTAGACCAAAGGCCTTGAGTCATAAATTGTACGAGTTTACACATAACTCAATAATTTGATCATGAAACCATTTGTTACTACTTCATGTGAAAGTAAAAAAAGAGAGAGCCCAAATAACTTGTATAACCAATTTTATTTTATCTAGAAACATATTTCATTTGGAAGACATTTTTCTTATATATTTGGAACTAGTAGAGTGGTGCCCATTTTGCGTTAAATACAAAAAGGTGGTGTTCAAATATGTAGCTGAAACTAAGGATGAGCATTTCGACCTGAATTCTGGAACCGAATCGGAACCGTACCGCTTTCTGATATATGGTACAGTACCAGGACTACGAAATAAGGTGAAAAAAAATCGGGACCACTAATTCGGTACGAGACTGGTACCAAATCGAGAAATTCCTGAAAAAAATGGGGAAAACCCGATTTCCCAGTACCGGTACCGGTACCGATACCGGCACCGGTATTCGAACCCCGTTCGGTACGGTACCAGTACCACTAATTTATGCCCGGGAAAAAATCAATACCACTAATTTGGTACGGGATCGGTACGGGACTGTTACCGTGCTCATCCTTAGCTGAAACCCATTCTTTTATAGGCTTCCGATTTTCCATTTTTTGGGTTAGAATATGTGTGGTCCATGTGGAAGACGATATACGCATTCACATTTTGTAAACTGGCATATATCATCACTAACTTGATGCAGCGAAGTTTTGGCTTTCAACTTTGTTAGATTAGCAGGTACTATAAAAAATCGATTCAAATTTGAGCTCGATTTAACTTTCCCAGCTTAAGGAGTAACCATAAAAAATAGATTCAATGCTTTACACCAACAATAAGAATGTAAAATTGCACAAACTTAATAACGGTAGCGAGCTTATTAGGGAT
Source organism: Artemisia annua (assembly GCA_014162995.1). NCBI lineage: Eukaryota > Viridiplantae > Streptophyta > Magnoliopsida > Asterales > Asteraceae > Artemisia > Artemisia annua. Next base: position 19,184 of record LBNU01028369.1, read on the forward strand.
ACTCTCAAACAATGATTGTCAGTTCAAGCCTTATTTAAAACGCCTTGTAAAATCATATTTCAATATACATTAAGCACCGAAATTAGTCATAAGCTTGGTGATCCATGTGCTTCAAAGACTATAGCTGTATTACAAATTGTCCTAAACCTCATATATTTTCCTTGTAGGAATTGATTCTATGTCAATCCAAAAGAGTTTCCTTATATCCGTATTTGTTCTTGGTATTAGAGTAAATGTATCTCATTTTCTGATGGTTCCTCAAAACATTAGCAGTTATTCTTGTTCTTAAAAATACGTCTAAAAACAACTTATTACGTATGACGGTCGACTACAAGCCCTTTTTTCTTTCGAGCGATCAAACATTCTTTTGACAGTATTTTTCGGCACTTCTTTATAAAATTTTATTAAATATACAAATTTTATTCCAAAAACAAGTACACTATGAACACCAAGTTTTACAATGTACATTGTACAACACATTCCCATTAATTATCAAGTATTTCCCATATCAAATCCGGATCATATGAAGGCACACCCGTCAAAAAATAATCATCCGCCGCCACATCAAACCCCATATCCTCACCGGAAAATCCATCCTCTGGCGAGTCCATATAACATCCATTAATATCCGCAACATGATTGTTCACCTCCCTCTTTTTACAATTTTCTTTTCTAATTGCCACCCGAATCTTATTATCCACTGCAGTTTTTATAGCATTTAACTTATTAGCATCTCCAATCAACCCAATTTGAGCCTCATCACAAAAATTCAAATGCGCATTCTCCCCACGAAGCAAATGTGCAGCTTGATCATAAGCATAAGCAGCCATTTCAGCACTATCATAAGTCCCTAACCAAACTCTCGTCCTACTACACGGTAATCGAATTTCCGCCACCCATTTTCCATAATTCCTCTGCCTCACTCCTCTATACAGTTTCCTTTTCCTGTATGAATTGATCGATTCATCTAAAATCCCATCTGGGCTTGTTGTAAATTTGTGTTCTGAATCAAAAGCTTCGGAAAGTCTAAATAATTGGTCTCTTTGTTCAAGGTAAACCGAAGAACCAGATTGCGGATGGAAACCAGGGATGGTGGGTAATTTGAGTACATTGAATCAATTGTGTTTGAGTTTGTGCATGTTGGAATGAAATCACTTGATGGGTATTGTGAATAAATGTAGTTTGAATATGAATTTATGAAATTAGCATCGTGTTGATTCATGATTTTTGGATGTTTGGGTACTTTAGAAACAGAGGAAAACAGAGCTTATGAAGTAAGGGGTATATTTGAAAGTGGAAGGTATTTATAGGAGTTATAATGTGGGAGGATTAATTTCTTTAAACTATACTTGACATTTTCTAAAGGTCTATAAACAACGGCCACAAACATACTTTTTCTATTAAATGTGTAAAGTTAGATGCTTAAGTCAACATGTTATCTAGATGTGAGAAGTTAATGCATACAAATTCTAGCCAATACATTGAGGGCAAAAGATCTTGTTTCATGTAATGTATAATCTGATTTTATATGAAGTTTTGTTAAATGTGTGCTATGGAACATATAAACACTATTTTTCTTATTTTTCTAAAATAAATAATGAAAAGTTTAAACGTAAGTATACCTTGTTTTTAGTGTGTTTTATGAGATGGTTCATGACTTTATACCAGGGGACTAGGGGTGGCAATTTTTGATAAGACTCGAAGAACGATTCGAGACCGACATGAAAATAAACAGGTTAAGTTTAAGGCCAAACAAGTTTGGGTCGGAAATAGGTTGACACGACCGACTAGTTTAATAAAATGTTAGATTTGGATTGAGATTCTCAACCCGTCAACTCGTTTGAAAATAGAGTAAAAAATATTAAATATTTGTAGTTATGTGTTTAAGTTCATTATAATATGACCCAACTATTTTTGCATCTTTATCTCATGTTATATATCGTTTTTTGAAATATTTGATAATGATATATACTTATATCAAAACATTTTCCGTGTTGCTTAAAATGTTTCTGACATACAAGTTACAATATTCGATATGTCCCATTATAATTATATTCAAATCATAAATGGGTCAACACGACTAACCCGTTTAATAAATGCGTGTTAGAGTTGAACTTTTCGACACGACTAGCTAAACAGATCAGGTTTGGGTTGAGATTTTTGAACATGTCAACACGCCAACCTGAACACGACCCAAATTGCCACCCTACTTTATACGGTTTCAAGTTTACCTACAAAATCACCTAAAAGCCTAAGATGGTTCGGACAAAGTTTTCCGTTTACATTCAAAAAACATTTTGACTTTACTTTTAGATCACAAACACCTACTTCATGTGATTCATAATGTATGTATTCAAGTAGGCAACTATGGTGAAATCGGTGGACACTGGAAGCAGCACTTGGGAGCATCTCAGTTTAAGTCTAAGTCAGTTTAAGTCTAAGTGGTAGCATGCCATTTTCTAAACGATATCAATATATAAGCATCATAAATCTATAAACGGGTAAACGGATTAAATTTTCTCCTCTTTCCTGATTGTCTATGAGTCGTCGAGTTGTGTATCTAGTGAGTTTGAACATGAGAACTCCTATACGAATGTCTGACTGTGTGACGTCTCCACTATCTCGATGTTGGTTAATTAACAATGTGAATATGCAATGCAATAGTCTAGTTTTATGAGGAAATCACTAAGAAACGTATTATCAACAAGCAATGAGAGGCTAACTAAAATTTTAGAAACGAATTAATATTCATACGTTTTTTCTTGCATAGCATATAGACCCAACTTTAACAATTAAATATATTAACTGCTAATAATAAATTTTGCTTCATTAATTACGAAAGGAATTACGAAATATGGGAAAGGCATTGCCTATTTCTGAACTTAACCCTAACATATCACTTCTTTCTCTTATCTTGATTAAATTTCTAACAGCGTATTATTGACAAATAATGAGAGGCTAACTAGCATTTCAGATGTGAACGTATTGATATCCATATGTTTTTTCTTACATAGCATATATAGATCCAACTTTAACAATTAAATACTAATAAATTTTGGGTCATTAATTATGAAAGGCATTACCTAAAACTAGTTTAGACACTTATGTTTTGGCCCATAAACTCATGTTTCAATTTCTTCTTGTAGTCACGATTGATTGAAGATATTTGGATCATAAGATTCTATCTAGAATAACTTAAGTCCATAAGTGGTACGAGTTTACACATAACTCAAATAATTCGATCATGAAACCATTTGTTACTATTTCATGTGAAAGGAAAAAATAGATAAGCCCAAATAATTTGTATAACCATTTTTATTTTATCTAGAAACCATTTGTTACATATGTCATTTGGAAGACATTTTTCGTATATATTTGGAACTAATAGAGTGGTGCCCATTTTGCGTTACATACACAAAGGTGTTGTTTAAATTTGTAGATGAAAACCCATTCTTTTATAGGCTACCCATTTTCCATTTTTTGGGTTAGAATGTGTGTGGTCCATATGTTGGAGGATATACGCATTCACATTTTGTAGAGGCATATATCGCTAACTTGATGCAGCGAAGTTTTGACTTTTAACTTTGTTAGATTAGTGGGTACTAAAAAACATTGATTCTATGTCAATCCAAAAGTGTTTCTTTATATTCGTATCTGTTATTGTTGTTAAGTAAACCTATCTCATTTTCGTAGTACCTCGAAACATTAGCAGTTTTCTCTTGCTCATAAACATCCTACTAAAAACAACTTATCACGTATGACCCTCAACTACAAGCCTTTTATTTTCTCTTTCGAGTGATCAAACATTCTTTCGACATTATTTTCCGAAACCTTGTTTATAAAATTTTATTAAATTTACAAAGGGCAAATTACCTAAAATGTATGCAACTTGCCACTTTTTTCCATTGTATGTAGTTTTCTCTTTTTTTTCCCAATGTGTCACTAAACTTGCTAAATTCGTCCATTGTGTGTAGCGGTGACTTGATTCACCTGCTGGAGCAGGTTAACCTAACGGTCGTTAGGTTTATCATTGCACCGTTAGTCCTTTAGAGTAACGATCGTTTATCATTGCTACATACAATGACAAAAATTAACAAGTTAGATGACTTTTA
>LBNU01028370.1:1828-67685 GCA_014162995.1 Artemisia annua
CTGAAACAGTACCAACAGGTGTAAATGTTTGCTCCACTACTTGACTTAACCGCTAACCACTTAAACACTAAATAACCCAAACTAACGCTGCGCAAGAACACATTAACGTAACCGCTGGCAAGAAAAAGTTCCAAAACCCATTCGTATACTTCACAAACGTTAGATATAGTCCAACCAACTGATAAACAAGATGAATCTAACCTTTCTAATCCTAGAAGTACAAGAAAGATCACAAGAAACACCACGAACAAGCACCAAAATGAGTAAAAACCACCCTAAACTAGTAGAAACCAAAACAAACAATACACCACAAGTTCTATGATCCCTAGGATGTAACCATGGCTCTTGATACCAATTGTAGAACACTAGATAACATCACAAACACAAATAATCTTGTAGTTTGGTTCGTTGGAAGTAAAAAAGAAAGAAAGAAATTCTAGAGAGAGAAAGTTAGAAAGAGAAAGAAGTGAAGCCTTAGAGAGAAAACCAAAAAAAGAAAAATAGAATTATGAGAAGATTTACCCTCTCCAAGGATGGAGAGGGGTTTATATACATGGGTGTTTGCCACTGGGCGTGCCACTTGGGCTGCGGGTCAGGTATATAGTGGGTAAAGACCCGTCCTTCTTTCGCGAACTAATCTACATCTAAACTACGTTTAACTAACTAATGTGACTACTACGAGCTAAACAATGCTTAATCATGTCGGGGGTGACCGAATCTTTCTTATACAAAAAATCGTATTCCTAACAAGAAATACCTTGATTGGGTGAAAACCTAGCAGTACGTTGAGAAGATACTGCTTTTGATTTACCAGTACCTTAAAAAGTGTCGCCTGAAGGTACTGGTGGGTTTGAAAAAGATCTTTTCTGGTGAGGGTACCTGTAGTCTTTTAAGAAATTACTATGGTTAACCCTATTTGAGTAAGTCCAAGCTGGTTTGTTATCTTTTGACTTATAGTTAATAGATTTGGTCTTAGGGAATTTACTCAAGTAGTCTGAGTGATTGTAAAACTCGGAAATTTTGAACTGAAATACCCAAAATGCCCCTCTAAATTTAAACTTTTGAAGAGACGTTAAATAATCTAAAATATTACTTTCCGATTTTAGCCTAAGTATTTAATGCGTTGATATTTAAACAAGAAGCGTTATATGGATAATAAACTGATGACAAATAATTGTACACGTTTAATAATATAACACGTTACAATGTGCTTTGGATTTGAGCATTTTAAAAATTTGTACACAACATATTGGTACCAAAAAGGTGTCTAAAGACATGGAAGTTTTAGATTTGGAAAAAGGTCTTGATTACTCCTTGAATTGTTCCCAATTTTCGCATTCTTCCTTTTTGAATATAACCTACACGTTTTCTATTCTTTCCTAAAGTATGAGACCGAATTTCCTTTTCCCTATCCTTCTTGGTTATCGTTAGTTTTAAAGGGATAAGAGCAAGTAACATCTTTTGGCAAATAAGAAGATACATATATATCCTCCATGTTAAATGAATTTTGTGACCTTCCTAAAGTAATAGACACGGTTTTCCATCTTTAATACACATCACACGTTTTCTCTTATTTGGGACGGATCTGTTTTTATTTGGCCTCATCTATTATGCACACGACATACTTTCTTTTTCACCTCTCACAATTTCTTTTAACATCACACAACAACCTGCTTATTCATACCTCCATACCGAATCAAGAAATCACCAGCCATGACCAGATCGTTACTCTCTCTACATGGATAAGAGTCAAAGATTTTAATGGCCTTGTTGATCGCGGTCTAGTTCGATCTTAGTTCTACCCTCGTTCTTGTTTCGATCGTATAAGCCAACCAGGTATCACCTCATCGTATTTGTATTCGATATGTACCCAAGGACGGACCCAGGAATTTAGAGAGGGGGTTGCACAAGTTTTTTTTTTATGACCATTAGTACTAAAATTGCACGATAAAGAAGTTATTAGGTATAATTGGGTGTTGCACGAACACAGAAAAGACATATTTTATACAAAATTTATACTTCGTGACCTAAAATTAGGTGTGGCCCGTGCCACACCCGGCTCCCATGTGGGTCCGTCCATGTATGTACCTATACTTATACAACATGATAAACAGATTTAACGTATAGATCAAATAACGCCTATGAAATCTGTTTGGTGTAGTATTCTTGGACCTGCTTTGTTCATGTTTTGACCCATATATATACACGACCAAAAATCTATTTTAACTAATTCATTCGAACTATTAAGAAGATTTCATGCATCACAGAATAATGTAAAATGGTGCAATTCGATTTCGGCTATGTTTCTATATTAAAGACATACGAAGAAAAGAAAAAAAAAAGAATAGATTTGCATGCATGTGGTTTCATGTTGAATTTCAATTTGAAAAATGAAAAGATAAAGGAGGTTACGATTTGATCTTGGTCACCAGGATTTGTCACCACGTATTTGAAAATACAAATTAAAATGAAGGGGAACATGCATGTTTGTTATGCGTCAATAAAGGGTGTGTGCGTTCCAGAATATGTGGGTAAATGTATGTTTTATATTCGTGTCAACAAGGGTATATGCGTATGTGTCGTATATATAAATATAGGTCGTGTGTATATGAGTGAAGTGAATCGATGCCGGGTTATAAAATCTTGGGTCGCCGCGGCATAAATATTAATATCGTGGATACCTTAATAAATTATATAAAATTATAACGATAGGGTCTAAAATTATTATCTTAAAATAAATTTATAAAATAAACTTTAAAATAATCTTATTTGACTTTTAATATTTAATTTTGATAATTTACATTTTGACCTTAAACTTTGTCATTTTGACCCTTAAAATGTTATTAATTGTCAATTATACCTTTAAAAATATTAAGTCACTAATTCGGGAAAATTACTAATCATAGAAAGTTACTTAACTTGAAAAGTTACTAAAAATGGAAAGCCGACTAAAACAAGTAATCTGATTTATAATAAGTGATTAATAATTAGCCGATCATTAACTAGTGTAGATTCGCTAAAGAAGGAGTGACCTCCTATTCTTATGACTATGATATGGTTTCATTGGCGGTTTAAGGTACAGATATTCTATCACTTTTTAGTAGGTGTTTCTCATGACTTTCGATCCTTGACTTTGCTATGATTCTCTATTGATACGATTTTCTTTTGATATGATTCATGATACGATTCCCTAATCCATTGCTATGCTCCCTTCTACTTCGGTTCATTTATATGATTCGCTTATATGATTCTATGATTTGATATCTGTCGGTTATTTACTTGCTATGATATGATTCAGTTCAGTTGCTATGTTCTTGCGAAGAAAAGAAAAAAAAAAAGAATAGATTTGCATGCATGTGGTTTCATGTTGAATTTCAATTTGAAAAATGAAAAGATAAAGGAGGTTACGATTTGATCTTGGTCACCAGGATTTGTCACCACGTATTTGAAAATACAAATTAAAATGAAGGGGAACATGCATGTTTGTTATGCGTCAATAAAGGGTGTGTGCGTTCCAGAATATGTGGGTAAATGTATGTTTTATATTCGTGTCAACAAAGATATATGCGGATGTGTCGTATATATAAATATAGGTCGTGTGTATATGAGTGAAGTGAATCGATGCCGGATTATAAAATCTTGGGTCGCCGCGGCATAAATATTAATATCGTGGATACATTAATAAATTATATAAAATTATAACGATAGGGTCTAAAATTATTATCTTAAAATAAATTTATAAAATAAACTTTAAAATAATCTTATTTGACTTTTAATATTTAATTTTGATAATTTACATTTTGACCTTAAACTTTGTCATTTTGACACTGTAAACCCTGATCTATTATAAGGTCATAATTTACCCTACGCTATCATAAAGGTCATTCTAACCCTTAAAATGTTATTAATTGTCAATTATACCTTTAAAAATATTAAGTCACTAATTCGGGAAAATTACTAATCATAGAAAGTTACTTAACTTGGAAAGTTACTAAAAATGGAAAGCCGACTAAAACGAGTAATCTGATTTATAATAAGTGATTAATAATTAGCTGATCATTAACTAGTGTAGATTCGCTAAAGAAGGAGTGACCTCCTATTCTTATGACTATGATATGGTTTCGTTGGCGGTTTAAGGTACAGATATTCTATCACTTTTTAGTAGGTGTTTCTCATGACTTTCGATCCTTGACTTTGCTATGATTCTCTATTGATACGATTCTCTTTTGATATGATTCATGATACGATTCCCTAATCCATTGCTATGCTCCCTTCTACTTCGGTTCATTGATATGATTCGCTTATATGATTCTATGACTTGATATATGTCGGTTATTTACTTGCTATGATATGATTCAGTTTAGTTACTATGTTCTGTTGGATATGATATGTTGTCGGATATGATATGATATGCTTTGTATGTTCTTATGCCCGAGTTTTCTAACTACTCATGGAGGTACCATGGGCGTGTCATTGAAGCACCAATGGCATGACACTTTCTGTGGAGGTGTGATTGATCCACGGCGTCCCCATTTTGTCGGATATATTATGTGTACACTTGAATATTATGATATGTATGATTTGCTTTATGGGGGGGGGCGTATGGATGCATCCTAGGCTTGTCGGATATGTTGGATTTTTATGTGTAGGGTGAATGTGGGTGTGTGCTTTACACTCCTTCACGTGTAGGGGAGTGTGATCGACTCCATGTGGTACCGAGAGGTCTCCCCTCTCCGTATCCTTTGATATATGATTATGTATGTATGTTTGTAGGAGATCTATTGAGTACCTCGGTAGGTCGGCTCGTGGCTTCCATATGATTCGTTTGTCTATTCAAGTACCTTGTTTAGATGCTTCTTTGTTGATACGTACTCATTTCCTTTTTCGTATGATTATGTTTATGTTGATATGTCTTTGATGCTTCGTTTCCTTTGACTTATGATATCGTTTCGTTTAATCGCTTATGCATTTGACAGATGACATCCTTTTTCAACAGGAGCTTTTGATTCATTTTCTTATATTTATTTATGTTTTGTTTATTCGTTGTACATATATATATGTTCACTGAGCTTTCGTAGCTCAGCCGCATTTCCTTTCCTGCGGCAGGTTTTAGGTTGGAAGCTGGGTTTGGGTGAAGAGAGAGCATAGGAGCTTTAGTGGACTACCTCATGGACTAGAAGCCCATTACATCTGGACTAGTTTTGGACATTAGATTAGACTTTGTTTAGTTGGGATTTTCTTTTCTTTTATAGTTTTAGTATTCCTTTGTACTTTGAGATTTTTCCTCTGAAACCTGTTGGTTTAAGTCTTCTACTTGCGTTGTATGCTTTGTATGCTTTGATATATCACCATACTGTAGCGCTCCGGACCCATGTCGGGTTGGGGTGTTACAGTGATAGTCACAGTCCTTAATCAAATGATGAGGACTGTAACATACATAACATAACTTTCTATCCATATTCCCAAATCCCCTTCCTTGAGTTCTATAACCAAAACTTGCTTGATCCTTTGGTGAAAAAGGTTTTCTAAAAGTAGCAGTATTTTGAAAATTACTTCTTGAACGTACTGTTCGATGAAAAGTACTTTGAGAAGAGTGTGAAGATATTGCTTGTTTTGAAACATCGTTAGAAAACTTTTGAGTATTATTAACATTCCCTGAACCATTAGCATGACTCTTTGTGTTCTCAACCCTAGGATTCTCAATTGTGTCTTTTAAGGACTCAGAATTAGATGGACTAGAATTTGTTTGACCAGTAAGTTTTTTCCTAAATTCTAGATTATCTACTCCAAAACAAGAAACATCTGTCCTAGATGGCTGATAGATACCAGTGGGTGGGGGAACTTCATTGTAGCCCTTATTCTTTTTAAATTCAGGAGGTTTTTGATTAATTTGTTCCTCATCACTAGATGTGTTTGCATCTAAGCTAATGAATTCTTCATCACTGGATGAATTTACCTCTGAATTAAGTTGTTCTTTATCACTAGTTTGACTACCTTCTGAACTATCATACTCAACACCATAACCTAGTCCGGTTTTAACACGTGTTCTTCTTTTGTTTTTCTACAAACCTAACATGTGAAAGACCAGAGTCTTTCCAACTAGCAAGTTTTACTAACAAATCATCCCTTTCTTCAGTAAGCTTTTGTATTTCAGAGACTTTACATCCTAACTTCCATTCACTCAATTTTAATTGATAGTGTTGTTGTTCATATTTTTCAGCCCAAGCCATTTCATTATTCTCATGAGTGATTATCTTGGCTTCCATTGACTCTAAAGTCAATTGATACCCAGCTACCTCAGACCTAGCCTTTATACAGTTATCTCTTTCAGTCTCATATTCTTGAAGTAACTTTTGGTAAAAATTACTACACTTAGAGCATACCTCAGAGATAGTAGATGAACTTGGTGAAGTAGCTACCATAGCAAACTGAACAGGTTCTCCTTCATTCTCCATGCTCCAATCAAAGCTTCCAAGACCATCTCTGGATTCCAAAGCAGCAAATCCTGGTTCTTCATCAAAGCCTGTGCTCCAATCTTCCAATGCAACATTACAACAGGTTACTTGCTCATCATCAAATTCATTGCCCCAATCAATCTCTAAGAGAGTTTCTTGAGCCACCAATGTTGTTGGTTTTGAGTCAGTAATTGGAACTTCTTTTCTTTCAACCTTGGGTTGCTCAATAGTTCTGTTTTCCTGATATTTAGCAAACTTGCATTCCCTTGCAAAGTGTCGAGGCTTAAGACAATTAAAGCATTCAATCTTTGATTTGTCAAAAGCTATACCCTGTTTGACTTTGAAATCAATACCTTTGCCTGTTTTGTTAATGAACTTCTTGATCCTTGTAGTGATCATGGCAACTTGCCATCGGATTTCAATTTCTTCCAAAGCATCTTCATCAATTTGCATCAACTCTTTTTGATAGGTAACATGTAAAGTGGATTGTTGAGCAAAGAAGGAACATACAACATCATCACAGTTGGTGTTGTTGGATGGTGATGAAGAGGTGTTAATTAATGTTGTGCAAGGGTTCTGTTGAGCACTAACAGTACTTTGAACAGGATAAGCAGTTCTTTTGGTGGAAGTACTACTTCTGTTTTCAGAAGACACAAAAGCAATGTTATGAGATTTGGAATTGATTTGACCATTCATCTCATGCTCATACACCTTTAAGTTGTTGTAGAGATCATCAAAGGCCATAGAATCCAAACCAGGTTGTCCTCTGATCATAGTAGCAACCACATGCCATACAGATGGCAAACTCCTTAAGAATTTCAAGTTTGCATCTTCAACAGATACTTCAGCACCATATAACTCTAACATACTGATAAGATATTGAAATCTGTCATATGCAGCATCAAGACCTTCTCTTTCACCAACAGTGAAGGTTTCAAACTGTTGCTTCAATAAGTTCCTATTCATCTTCTTTGAAGCATCATTACCTCCAAATCTTGTCTTGAGAGCATCCCATAATTACTTTGCATCCTTAGCATCATGAAACTTGAGTAGATGGCCATTAGGAATAGCAGACAACAGTATGTTGAGAGCCTTGTCTTAATTCCTCTTTGTAGCTGCTGGTAAGGTAGGTTTAGGTGGTTCAGGTTTTCCAGGAACTGCTACAGGTTCTTCAAGATCCTGATTACCATTGACAATCACATCCCATAGAGCATGGTCAGTAATGGCAATATACTACCTCATCTTCATGCTCCAAAAATCATATTCTCCCTTCTTGATGATTGTAATCCTGAGTGAGGTGATGGATGGAATTGGTGTAGCTTCAGTCGTCATTGTTTAGGGTTTGTTGTAAAATCGGTTTAAAGGCTTCTTCTTAATCAGAGTCTCCACACAAGCTCTGATACCATTTGTTGGATCGATATGCTCTGACCAAACTAACTGCGTAGCTTGTAAGGGTTTAGTAATCTTGGATAAATCCTTAACTACTAACAATGAAACACTGATGTACTTTGTTAAGTATACGGAATCTACTTCAATAAAGCTAAGAAGAATTAACAAAGAACTTTTGATTATATTAAAACCTTTGAACCTGCTTACATACACAGATTCACCAACAATCCTAATAACTCTAATATCGAACTTGCATGTATCTCTAAAATCATATATCTCTAATGCCAACCTAGGGATCCTTTTATAGGCACAAGGAAAACCCTAGTCGGTTTACAATACTTGAACGACAAGTAAACTAATTCTAAACTAAGAACATTCTAGAATTACATAATAATCCTTAAACGTTTTGCATTATAGTCCTTTCTCATATCAGTCCTTTTGATGAGCAGTACTTTGATTTTCTTAGTTAAGCAGCACTTTGACTTTCTTTATACGAACAGTACTTTGATCTTCAGCAGTACTTTGACTTTATAACCCAAGAATTACCACTGCTAATATGATAACTGTTATGTATTCATGTATAGATAGGATCTTGTGTATATTCTATTTAGTTAGTTTTATACTTATCTTGTAATGGACTCCTTGTGCTATAAAAGGAGGTCCTAGGTTAAGGTTCATGTACGTATCTTTGTGAAAGCTTCAAGGTGTAAACCCTAGTGATATTCAGATCACTCGTATTCAATATATTGAAGCTGCAAGTTTGGTTAAACCTTTGTGTTACTTACATACAACTGTTCTCACTCACAATACAATTCATAACCAATCTTCTAACTACTATTAAGTAAATTCCGCGTGCTTGTTAGTATTATTCAAAGTATCATTCTAACACAAGGCATGTGTTTAGATCCATAAGGTGGTATCAGAGCCAGCTTCTGATACTTTGATTTACAAGATCCGAAGAAACAACTTTATCACTTCACCAAAATCAACGGAGATGGAAAACAACCAGTCTAACACTGCTGCAAGGCTTCCAAAGCTCAAACTCAATGATTTTGAGATGTGGAGGATAATGATAGAACAATACTTAATCATTCAAGATTATGCTCTATGGGAAAGCATCATGTTTGGTGATTCTTTCAAACCAATGGAGACTACTGAAAAAGTTAATGAAAAAGATGTGACAGTGACTACTGTCCCTACTACCTCTGATGAAAGAACACAGAATAAGAATGATCTCAAGGCTTGAAGCTTGCTTCTAATGACTCTACCCAATGACCAGATCATTGCTTTTAGCAAGCATAAAATAGCAAAGGAGTTGTTTGAAGAAATTTGCTCGGTGTTTGGTGGTAATGATGCTACAAGAAAACACAAAAGACATTGCTTAAGCAGAGCTATGAAAATTTCTTTGCATCTGGAAATGAATCTCTTGATAGTATCTTTACTAGATTACAGAAGGTTGTGACACAATTGACTGTGTTTGGCATTGAGGTAGAAAAGGAAGACCTCAAGTTAAAGTTTCTAAGAAGTTTGCCTTCCTATCATACTAATGTCATTGTCTGGGAAAACAAACCCGAGGTTGAAAGTATGAAATCAATGATCTTTACAATAACTTCAAACTAATTGAACAAAGATTAAAGAAGGCTGGGAAGCTTGGTACAAGCTCTGGGAGCTTGGCACTGTTGTCATCCTCTGTTGATGATGGTTCTTAAGATGACAGTGATGAAGAAATTGCCACTGCTGGTTCTACAGTTTCCACTGGTAATGCAAGTGTTACCACTGCAGGTTTTAGAAAGAAAGTTGTTGGTCTTGGAGATCCCACTTTTTATTCCTTCATCTCAACCCAAGTTAATGGCTCAATATTAACTCGTGAAGAGTTGGAGCAAGTTGATGGTGATGACTTGGAGGAGATGGACATAAAGTGGCAGATAGCACTTATTAGCATGAGGGCTAAGAAATTCTTCAAAAAGACTGGAAAGCCAATTACCATCAATGGTAAAGAAACTTGAGGCTTTGATAAGAAGAAAGTGGAATGTTACAACTGTCACAAGTTGGGGCATTTTGCAAGAGAGTGCAGAAGACCTAGGAAGCAGGATAACAGATCTACTTGGTACAAGCAAAAGAAGGAACCAACTGTGCAAGAACCAAAGGCTATGCTGGCAACTGATGGCGTTAGCTATGATTGGAGTTTCATGGCTGATGATGAAGAGGAAGGATCCTCAGATGCTGCTTTTCTTGCTACAGAACATGCACTCATGGCTTTCTCTGACTCTGAGGTACAAATTAATGAAAGTTGTTCTAAATCTTGTAAAGCTTTTAGAGAGTGTGAAAGATTTAGTGAACTTTTAGAGAGTCAAAGCACAGAGTTGATAAATTCCAATTATAATTTGGCTAACCATAAAAGAGGCATATATGTATTAGAAAAGCAATTAGAACATTACCGAGAAAATGAGTCTAAGTATAATGACAAGATTGCAATTTTAAAAAAGGACTTAGACCATAAAATAGCTGTAAATGATGTACTTAGAGATGAGCTTGAGAAATTAAAGAAGATGAATGAAAATGTAAATATAACTGTTGATACTCAAGGTTATCAGTCTAAGTCAATTGATAAAATTTGGAAAGCACAAGTAATGAGTAAGGTTAAGTCAGGTGTAGGTTACAATTCTGTCCCTCCACCACTGAGAGGTGTTCCAGCACCTCTAGGGATTGACCTAGCTCACACTTGGTTAGAAGAATTTCAGGAACCCTTTCTTGAATATGGCCCTCCCAAGTTTGTGAAAAGTGAGGAACATGTTAAGCATGAAATTGATGCTTTTGAAAGTGCAAGTGATTCATCTTTGATAGATGAAAGTGTTAAAAAGAATGTAGAAACTTCTGTCCCACAAGTTGTTAATACCAATACAGAGGAACCTAGGAAACAAGCTAATAAACCTATACCAACTATAAGGTATGCAGAGATGTATAGACATAAGTCATCAACTCCTAGGGGCAACCAGAGGAGTTGGAATCATGTAAAATCTCAACAACTAGGTAGTTATTTTGTCATGAACAATAAAGCATGTCATATCTGTGGTAGCTTTGAAAATTTGCATGCTAATTGTGACTATCATGTTGGGAGAAGGGAAGTTTTTGGGAATAAGAGGGTGGACTCAAACAGGTTTCAAAACAAATCACACCCAATTCACACAGCAACATGATTCCCAGAGCTGTTCAACTAAGAAGTGGACTTAAATCTTTTTCCACTGCTGAAATTGTTAACACTGCTTAACCTAAAACACCTGTATCAAGTGTAAACCAAAAACAACTTTTGTTAAATCTGCACAAACAGGATAAAGGACCTTTAATAATAAAAAGGTTAGTTACAACCAACAGTGGGTACCAAAAGTTAAACCAGCAGTTTCCAGTGCACAACCAAAAATTCCCACTGCTAGAGTTGTAAACAAGAACAGGGGCAACATGGGAAATGCTACGAAGGCCTCAGCATGTTGGGAATGGAAACCAAAAGGAAATACCTCCACAACCAATCCTAATAGCGTATCAATGACCTTTGATAAATTTAACTATATTGATACACGAGGTAGATCCAAGTCAATCTTGGCTTGGGTCTCCAAAAAAACTAACTCCTTTATTTAATGTGCAGGAACATCCAAAGACCAAGAATACAGATCAAGGCTATACAGACAGTGGATGTTCAAGGCACATGACTGGCAACAAGTTCTATCTCTCAAATTTTGAACCTTATGATGGACAATTTGTCAGCTTTGGAGGTGGAGTTGGTGGAAAATTCAGTGGTAAAGGTATTATCAGGACTGGTAACTTGGATTTTGAACCTGTGTACTATGTAAAAGAGCTTAAGTACAATCTCTTTAGTGTGTCACAAATGTGTGACAAGAAAAACAAAGTTCTTTTTACTGATGATGTATGTTATGTTCTTTCTAAGGATTATAAGTTGCCTGATGAAAGTCATATCCTACTTAAAATACCTAGAAAAGGCAATATATACAGCTTTGATACAAAGAACATTGTTGCTAAAGATGATTTTGCTTGCTTTATTGAAAAGGCCACAGTGGATGAATCCATGTTATGGCATAGAAGACTTGGTCACATAAATTTCAAAACCATAAAAAAGATTGTTAAAGGTGGTTTGGTAAGAGGCTTGCCTCAGAAAAGATTTGAAAATGACCAAACCTGTGTTGCTTGTCTCAAAGGAAAACAACACAAAGCTTCTTGTAAAACAAAGGCTGTTAACTCTATTGCTCACCCACTATATATGTTGCATATGGACTTGTTTGGTCCTACATCTGTGAGTAGCATAAATCTTAAGAAATATTGTCTTGTTGTGACTGATGATTTTAGTAGGTTTACATGGGTTTTCTTTCTTAGAACTAAGGATGAGACAACTGGCAGCCTTAAGACCTTCATAACTGAAGTAGAAAATTAAAATGATATGAAAGTTAAAATTATCAGGTGTGACAATGGGATAGAGTTTAAGAATAGAGTTATGGATGATTTTTGTAGAGATAAATGTATTAAAAGGGAATTTAGTGTAGCTAGAACTCCTCAACAAAATGGTGTAGCTGAGAGGAGAAATAGGACACTAGTAGAGGATGCTAGAACCATGTTGTCAGATTCAAATTTGCCAATTACTTTTTGGGTTGAAGCAGTTAACAATGCTTGTTATGTGCAAAACAGGGTTTTAGTGGTAAAAACAAAGAACAAGACACCTTATGAGTTATTTAGAGGTAGACTACCTATCCTAGACTTCATGAGACCATTTGGATGTCATGTTACTATTCTCAATACCATAGATCACCTGGGTAAATTTGATGGGAAATCAAATGAAGGGTATTTTGTTGGGTATTCCATGGTTAGTAAAGCCTTTAGAGAATACAACTTAAGGACCCAATAGATTGAGAAAAATATGCATGTTGAGTTTCTAAAAACAGGCCTAATGTTGAAGGAACTGGCCAGAATGGTTGTTTGATCTTGATACTCTAACCCATACCATGAATTATGTGCCTATCTCTACAGGTACAAATACTAATGATTTTGCAAGTTTAGAAGAGTTTGTTGATGATGGCCCAGAATGGTTGTTTGATCTTGATACTCTAACCCATATCAGAAGAGTTTGATGATGGGAATGTGTTAAAAGCAACTTCTGTGAACAATGAAAATCCTGAAAGCAGTGGGAATACAGATTCCACTGCTAGGCCAGAAGTTTCCACTGCTACAACAGATGTGGAAAATACAACTCCAGTTACTCAGGAAGCTCAAGCCAGTGATGCTAAAATAACAATTATGCCTACTGAGATTGAAATTTGTGAAACTCCGCACACCACAATACACATGTAACACCCCAACCCGACACGGGTAGAAGTGCCACATTATGGTGACATATCAAAGCATACAACGCAAGCGGAAGAATTATAAACATAAAAGTTACAAAGGGAATACAAAGGGAATAAGGAAATACTAATTCTATACAAAGGGAAAACCAAAACAAAAATATAAAATAAAACTAAGTCTAAATGAAGCCAAATCAAACTAATCCAGATGAAAAGGGTATCTATCGTCAGGGTAGTCCACTAAGAGCTCCTACGCACTCTTCACTCAACCCAGCTTCCAACCTATAACCTGCCGCAGGAAATGAAATGCGGCTGAGCTTAAAAAGCCCAGTGAACAGATATATAACAAAGCAAACGGATAAACAAAACGTATATAAATATGAGAAATAGGACATCATAAGCTTCTGCTGAAAGGAATATCATCTATCAAATGCATAAGAGATCAACGAACAGCCGAACAATATCATAAGTCAAACAAATGAAGGATCATAGAGATATCAACGTAAGCATAATCATAAGAGAATAACCAGAATAATAGATTACGTATCAACAACGATGCGTCTAACGAGATACTCGAATAGACATAAGAAATATAGGAAAGCCACGACCCGACCTAACGAGATACTCGAATAGGTCTCCTACCATATAATCACATATCCAACAAATCCTACATGCACAAAGAGGGGAGACCTCTAAGTATCAAATGGAGTAGCTAGCTCCCACGTGGGAAAGTGTAAAGCACACACTCAACCCCACCCTACAATAATCCAACATAATCCGACAAGCCTAGGATGCATCCATACGCCCCCCCTACAAAGCAAATCATACATATCGGTCTGCAACGCATTCTTTATTGAAATTGAAATAATTTTCAAATAAAAATATCTTCATTTCGAAATTCCATTAGATTCTAGTGGAGAAATGTATTCTATAACAGTAAAACAATTATTTCAGATTCATTGGAAGTTTTCAGATTCATTGGAATTGGAATATAAATAAATATAAATATATATATATAAATGTATGAAAGAAAAGATTGGTTCCTACGTCAATTCCAAATATGGATTAATAACTACATATATTGAATTGAAGATAGAAGCTAATATAGCATACCCTTTTTATTAGAAAGTCAAGTACAACTTTATACACTACTATAACACTAATAGAGAGTATGGTAAGTAAGAAATTTCTTTCTTACTTACCATACTCTCGGATCTCATAGAATATCGCCGATTATAGCCCCTTGATTTCAGCAAAAAAATAGAATACTTTTCTTTTGATTTCTTCAAAGAATTCAGAAGTCGAGTTTCATTTTAAGTAAGTAATTAATTAATTATTTTGACTTACTGTTTTTACGTAAATTATAAGTAGAAAAGCAGTAGGAACTAAAATGAAAAATGCAGTAGCAATAAATGCAAGAATATTTACTTCCATAATCTCATCGTTTTTTTTTTTAATTTCACAATACAATAACTCGGGAAGCTTCATTCGTAACTCCCGAAACTTCTTCGTAGTGGCTCCCTTCCATGCCTCATTTCATAGGGAACCTCGAAGTGGCTCTATTTCATTATATTCCATCCATATCCCAATTCCACTCATTTAATATCCTTTTGGTGTCATTAACATAACAGATGTCATTTCTAGTCTATCTCTTTCTATTTCTTTTCTATATATGGAAAGTTTCAAAATCATCATATAATAATCCAGAAATTGCAATAGAAAAGAAAAAGGGAGGTTTGTGATGATTTTGAAATCTTTTCTACTAGGTAATCTAGTATCCTTATGCATGAAAATAATCAATTCGGTCGTTGTGGTCGGACTTTATTATGGATTTCTGACCACATTCTCCATAGGACCCTCCTATCTCTTCCTTCTCCGAGCTTACGTATGGAAGAAAGAACCGAGAAGAAGGCATCAGTTGTTTTTTAGTTCAACGACATTTTAGTTTGTTGATAAGGATTTTACAACTTTCAATAATATATGCGCATACAAATTTATTGTATAAATTTATTATCGATAACGTTTTACATTTTTTAAAATTCATTGATACATTTAATATATAAAATTTATTTATGTCAAATGTTGCTACTTTTAAATTTAACAACTCGTCTTTTACCATATTGACATATTATAAAATTTAGGGGATGTTACATATGTCGATAGAGTATTTGGGCCGAGGCCCATGAACATACAATTTAGATAAGTTTAAGATGACATTTCCTGAACCCTAAAATGCAGTTGTTAACAATTATGGCCGTTGGATCAATCTTATTATTTAAATCGAGATATTTTCTTATTATAAAAGGTTGATAAGAGTAAACACAATTTCACAAGCCATAAAAATGAAAAGAGCGGCGACAAGGATGCATACCTTTTTACATCCTTGTTTCGATAAAAAGATGTCAATTTTAGATGAAACATCATGTTTTATCGATATCATTGTTCATAGTATTTCGATTGTTAGTGGTAGGGGAAGTGGTAGTTCCACTCTAGGTCGAATGCTAACCGGAAATTGTCATGCTGGTGGCTTTGAAGCTGCAAGTACTAGTACTGGTAAGGGCAATAACACCGTTGGTCTTTCTCAAGGAGGAAGTAATGAAAATCAAGATCCAGTTACGAGTGAGGATGGTACTATTGATCTTCTTTCACGGGTTGGGATGGGCAGTGGAGAAGATGAGGTAACACGACATCGTACCTTTCTTTATTTTTCTTTACATTTTAATTAACTGAATTAAAAAAATAAGTACAAACGTATATTTAAAAAATACAATTTAATAATGATAATATTATTTGTAATCTCATGCATATACATATTTTGGTTAATACAATTAATCCTATACACACACGAATTTTGGGTATTCTAATCAATTTAATCTAATATTGACAATATTATTTATAAGTAAGAAAAACAAAAAAATAAAACTTGTCATTAAAATACAAATAAAACTATACGGGGTATATATTAAATGTTAAATTGGTGAAGCGTAGGAGGTGCGAAAAGTTATTGAATCACTTCGGTACGGTATATAATTAGTTTTACATATTAATCCAATAGGCTTATAGAAAGGGTCTAATGATTGGAGTGATTTCATTTACCTCTAAGGTACGCAACTTATTTGGTTTACGTTTATTCTCTAAATCACTTGTGGTTATATGTCTCAGTTTTAGTTTCACTTGTTGTAGATTAGGAAGTGGAAACATCCCAAGTCTAGAGATTTTCAAGCCAAGCGAGGCTTTAGTGTACGTAACTTCTATATTTTCCCAATTAGCTCAAATGAGATCACTAGCTCGGAGGAGTACACATGTGTTGTGTCCATCAAAGACGGATGCCCCATAATGACACATTCTTATTGGGACATGGTGATAGATTGCCACCCTATCCCGCGTTCCATGGTGGCTGCTACCCTTGGTGGGGGCAATCACCCTCTAGTGTATGCTAGGGAATCACCCGATGACTCAAAATTTGAGGAGTGTCTTGAGCGTTGTTACATTTGCTGGAATAATATCAAGCACATGAGTGACACACCCACACACAAGTAAAATCTTCATTTTTCTATCAACAAAGCTAAAAAGGTTGTATCAAACATATATTGTTTAGAGTGTATATGGAAGCATACTTTTTTTGACATGAAAC
This sequence comes from Artemisia annua, assembly GCA_014162995.1. Taxonomy (NCBI): domain Eukaryota; kingdom Viridiplantae; phylum Streptophyta; class Magnoliopsida; order Asterales; family Asteraceae; genus Artemisia; species Artemisia annua. The sequence goes on from LBNU01028370.1 coordinate 18,652, forward strand.
ACGATTTACGCCTTTATAAAATGTCAAAAATTAGGAATGGAGATTTTGATGACAAGATTGGTCTCAATAATGGGGTGGCTCTTGAAGAATTAGTATCTAGTTTTGTTAAAAGGAGTGTTTGTTTACAACAACTACTACAATAGAACTCATCTTGAAGGTGTCATTCATGCTCACTTATTCTCTGTGTTGTGACGCTTTTGATGCTTATATTGAGGTTAATATATGTTAATACAAAATGACAGGACTATTCAACTGAGTTGGATGACGACTATATACTGAGTGCTTCATGTATGATGGTCAGTCGTCTTGCGGGAGAATTATCTTATGAGACCAGCAAGGTATTTATATATTTGTTTGCACACTTGTAATTTTAGGCTCTAAGATGCTGTTAGATATGGCTAATATGAGCTTAAGTTAGTACTACGTATGTTCTAATGATTCGTTTGTAGATTTTGATTGTGTGTAGGAAAGGAGATTATTAAAGGTGTCTTGCATAGCTTAAGTCTGGTAATGATAAGAAAGAGGCAGCTCACCAGTCACTCAAGGCTTATCAAGTAGTAGCCATAAGTAGTGTACTTTGTTGTACCCATTGTATGCACAAAATCTTTGATGTATATATAATAACGGAAAAAATGTAAACTGTATGCTTTTTATACACGGGTGGATTTACGTTTGAGCTCTGTATAGCTTATGATGACTTGCCTACGAAATAAAAAACCAAATATTTCATGTTAGATGGTGATACCTTGACAAGTGTATAAACTAGTTTAATGTAATTTGGGAGTAATATGATAATCATTTGTGCTCTCCGTGCTTAAGATTCCTGGATCCGATCCCAATATTAACAATGTAACCAGATCTTAATATTAATCATGCACACATTCATCTACAGTCCACGTCAATATGCTTTCTTAATGATATCTGATATTCTATGTTGTATTTAGCATTATCACTAGTACAAAAATGGCCTTTCGTCACACATGGTCGATTTCAAACGGTCACACTGTAACATATTTACGTGACTAAATGTATGAAAATAAAATAAACAGCCACACTCTATCCGACTTGTGTGACCATTTCAGAAGATATGTCACACATTTGTGTATTTATGTGACTAGAGGGTAACTGGTAAATATTTTTCGATCATTTAGTCATGTTTAATTTGGGACGTGTGACCGATACAAATCAGCTTTAAACATTAGTCACACTACACATATATACATATGTGACAAATATATGTCACACAATTGAATAGCGTGACCAAAATAGATATATGGTCACATGAAGTAATTGTGTATGTGGCTAAATTATATAGTCAAGTTTGTCACACATTATTTAAACGTGACTGCTATTCTTTGCTAAATACTTGACCACATATGAATTTGAAATGTGTGACTAAACCGCAGGTATCAAACCGCAAACTGCTCAAACCGCAAGTTGTCAAACCGCAATCGAATGAGACAGAAATGTCACTTTCTGTACTTTTTGTCTTTTATACCACAAATAGCAAAACGTCAAACCGCAGCTACCAAACCGCAGATAAGAACACCAATGCAACCTCAAACCGCAACTAAGAACATATCACAAATACACTCACGAATCCATAAAAAACACGCTCAAATGCACGATTTAAGCCATGAAACTACAAACTAAGGTAGATATGACGAATCTAAACAAGAAAATACAAACAACAAACGTTTCTAACGGCTACAAAACTCCAACGAGTGTAAAAGGCACAAATACCATTCGAACCACACACAAACTCATAAACTAGCCTAGAAATCCAAGAACAAGCTATCCCAAGAGTGGAACCTTGGCTCTTGATATCAATTGTAACATATTAAACACTATATCTAGGACATGAAAAAGATTATGGATCGAATGGTAAGTAGAAATTAGAGAGAGAAAGTGAGTTGGGTGTTTCTAGAGAGAGAAAGAGATGAGAGAAAATCTTGTGTATTAGCTTGGAAGAAATGAAAGCACCCACCCTCTCCACATGTGGAGAGGGGTATTTATAGTTCTTACAAATAAATAAGAAAAACGCCCCGTATGGGCTGTGGATCAGGCATACAGTGGGTAAGAGACCCGTCATTCCTCCACGGTGTTACTTAACTAAACTAAGGACTAACTACTATAAATATAACTACGAGCTAAATCTATGCTATTACATAATTGAGGTGACCGAGTCTTTAACTTAGGAATATTTGTATTCCTAACAGTGTGTGTTTCAGGTAGAAGATAAGTGTTAGGTTTTTTTTTTGACCCAAGCATGCACAATTTGGAGCATGGACAAATTGGAACTGGATATTTTTTTTTTTTTTTTTTTTTTTTTTTTTTTTTTTTTTTTTTTTTTTTTAACCCGAGCCCAGCCTAATTTTGACATTTTTTTTTCAACTATTATTATAAGGGTATATTAATTTAATTAACAAAAATTTTAGTTTTTTTAAATAAAAAAAAAAAGATTATAAAGTGGGGCCTAAAAAGTTAAGGTGAGTTAAAGGTAAGTTAAGGTAAGGAGTGTTTTTTTTAGTTATTGTGAAAAGATTAAAGCTGATGTGGCGCTGACGTGACGCTAAGTTATTAAATAACTCAAGTTAATGAAAAATTATTAATCTTAAATCACCTCATATCGAATCCGAAAGTTTTTTTATTTCCAGAGTTTTTAATACTTTATCATAAATATAAAGAGAAACCTTGGTTTATCCCAAGCAACTTACTTCTTTTTAATTTGAATATCAATCCAAATTTTAGTGAAAATCCAAATATCAAAGGAAAACAAGAGGCGGATGAATATTTTTTAAATTTTAGACCATCAAATTCAAAACAATATTTTGAATTAAAGAATCAAAACAATATTGAAGAATATTTTTTAGAATCGATCGAAAAACTAAAAGTATTCCTTAAAGGAGATTTTCCTATGGAACCTTTGGAATGCCACTCTTTTTTAGAATATCACTCAATTATTTATTTATTTATTTTTATATTAAGTACAAATTACTAAGGCAACATAGATGAATGATGAGCCCACATGAAAGAGAGAAAATTTGACACTAGACAGTTTGTATATCTTTCAACTTTTAAGGTGTCAACCTTTTGCTCTCTTTTTAAATCACATACCAAACAATTAGTTTTATCTTTCACACCATTACTTAAATCCCAAATACTCTATCACAAACGGGCCCTAAAATGAATTTGGAAATCTCATTCTGCAAGACCACGTGAATAACAGTACGCTTGGTTTAATACTCATTTAATACATTTTGAATAAAATTGATCACTAATTTATGCAAGTTGTGTACTGTTGGAAAGTTTGTTAATACTAGTTCAATACACATTTAATTGACCTTTAATTAAGGGAAATGTATAATCAAGCAACCAATTTTTGTAGAAATGAGGACGGTTTATGTACTTGGTCATAATATTCAACATGCGTGTTAAATGAAGACCCGTCAATATTATTAAGAACACAATTGATATGCATTATGCAAAGAGCATTAATAAAATATGTTTATAAATCACAAACTCTTTTGGCAAGTGTGTTTATAATTGTTAACTACAAATCCTTGCTTAAAATACCTAGCTATAATCCTTTCTACGTTTTGCAACATTTTTACAAACTGTTAATGTACATATAATGCTATACATACATTTTTGTAACATCTCATTTTGTCCAAAACTGTTANTGCACAAATATGCTCCAGACATATATATATCATATATGTGTGGACATATTGTGTATTATGGACATATTGTGTATCAAGAACAAAACAAAAAGCGGATATAGTCGAATGGTAAAATTTCTCTTTGCCAAGGAGAAGACGCGGGTTCGATTCCCGCTATCCGCCCAAAATGAAGTCATTTATTTAATATCATCAAATAAAATGATAAAAGATTTTGTATAGTTAGCCATCATAGTGTAGTGAGTCTACACTTCCCCTTTTTGCCTTCTACCCCAAAAGGAAAAGTGTTAACTAATTACTAGTTACTAGAGTAAAACATAAAATTTTTTTTGACAAAAAGTATTGCGGAGACAGGATTTGAACCTGTGACCTCAAGCATACGGCTTTCTGGATGTAGATGGTGATATCTATACAGATGGATCTTATATATATGGTATAATGAAGTACCACATGGGTGGATATATAGGAATAAAAATCTGCCGAATCACTTGGGGAACGACCCCTTTGATGGGGGTCGCAATGGCTTTATTTGCGGTATTTCTATCTATTATTTTGGAGATTTATAATTCTTCCGTTTTATTGGATGGAATTTCAATGAATTAGATCTTAAATATGTTATATATATAATGTCATTTTTCCCTTTCCTTGTAAGATAAGGGGCAGGTGCTCGGTTCGATCTATTTCTTTATCTCCCCGTGAAACGTATGTTTGTTACAATATGGACAGAATTTTAGCAACTCCAATCGATTAGGCGTATTGTGCCTTAGGTACAATACAAATAATCTATGCAGCTTCAACATCTCCCGGCCAACGTAATTTAAAAAAAAGAATTAATAGATAAAGATATACAAACAAAAACAAATCCCAATGAAAAGGCAGAATAAATGGGATTGGGAAGTAATACTACTCCCAGACCCCCTAATATAAGACCCAATCCCAGAAAGACTAAAAGAAAATCATGTATTAGTCCAGGTAAATCCATTATATATAAAATAAGAGATAAAATAAATAAATTCTATTTGACTCTGCCTCTTCAAGTGACTCAATAAGATAGACTGACCATTTTCAACTTCCCAACCTAGAAGGAATCATTACAAATCTTGATAGTTGAAAAAGTTTTCTTTTTATCGAAGGATCAGAAAAAAAAAGGTCCGGATCTCCTGCGGGAATGATTTGGAAGAGCCAAAACCAAAAATAGTGGTATTTGCTAGCAACAACATAATGGAGGCAATCAATCAATATAGATTGATCCGAAAAGAACGTTCTCCTGTGCTTCCAGACATGCTGAGCTCCACATATTCTTGTACAGTCAAAAGGGGATCGATTCCGTAAAAGATTGGATCAGTAAATGTAAATTCACTGAAAAATCGACTAAATTAGATGAAAAAAAAAATGCCCTATGAAAATAAATAAAGAAATGTAAAAAATGCTAGACCATCCCCTATAATTGATTTCTTCTGTGTAATACTAATCGATAGGGCCTCAAAAAGAGAATTGATATATGACCTATTCGAAGCTGCCACCGGTATGCGAATGATGCACAATTTTTTTCGTATTGGAGGAGTCGCTGCTGATTTACCTCATGGCTGGATAGATAAATGTTTGGATTTTTGCGATTACTTTTTAACAGGAATTGCCGAATATCAAAAGCTTATTACACGGAATCCCATTTTTTTAGATATATCCGCTAAAAGGAATGTACGAGACGCTATAGAATTCCCTATCCCCAAAGTGGGCATTATAAATGAGAATAGAGTATGATGATATAGCTAATAATAACTAATGCGGCGTCACCGGGCGCGAGAGCGCGGTTCTACGGGTACCTTCGCCGCGATTAGGTTTCATATGGCTAGATCCTAATACGTACGCTTGACCCCGCTGAGATTACATAATAGGTGTTCTGGCCGTCTCGTGATTTCTTATCGCGTACATTAAAACGTTGACTATCATCTTGAGAAGTGAAAATTATAGCTGCTGACTCAGTCGAACCACCGAATTGTAAATTGGGCAAGATACAATCTTACAAGAAGTAGGTGGATTGTCACTCGGGCAACGGTGTTAACTTCAATCCACCGTTCTACTCATCAAGAATGTACGTAGACTGACCGAGTCAGGAGAACTTTCTTTACATATCATGAACATAATGATTCGTCTAATCAGTAGAATGCGAATCCATAAATTCATCAAGCGCCAGAAGGAGAGGCCCTATGAAAATTTAGAAATACGCCGTTTTGATAGAGCAAAAGATACTGTATGGAATGACTTTGATTATCGATTCATTAGTAAAAAACCTTCTCCGACTTTTGAATTGTCGAAGCAAGAACTTATTGTGAGAGTTGAAGCACCAAAGAGAATTGGGAATTTTTCTGATAGGAGATAAGGGTGTTTTTCCTTGGCGATATAAAATTAGACCGCCAGGATTTATTAATTTACAAATCTTCCTCAGTTAGTTAAAAGGATGAAATTGGCTGATATTATGACGATACTAGGTAGTTAAGATATCATTATGGGAGAAGTTGATCGTTAAAATGATAATGGATACAACAGAAGTACAAGCTATCAATTCTTTTTCTAGATTGGAATCCTTAAAAGAGGTCTATGGGATCATATGGATGCTTATCCCTATTTTTTACCTCTGTATTAGGAATCACAATAGGTGTACTAGTAATTGTTTGGTTAGAAAGAGAAATATCTGCAGGTATACAACAACGTATTGGTCCTGAATACGCAGGACCTTTGGGAATTCTTCAAGCTCTAGCGGATGGTACCAAATTACTTTTCAAAGAGAATCTTCTTCCATCTAGAGGAGATACTCGTTATTCAGTATTGGACCGTCTATAGCGTAATATCCGTTTTATTAAGTTATTTAGTAATTCCTTTTGGGGATCATCTTGTTTTAGCCGATCTCAGTATCGGTGTTTTTTATGGATTGCTATTTCAAGTATAGCTCCTGTCGGCCTTCTTATGTCAGGATATGGCTCCAAATATATAAATATTCTTTTTTAGGTGGTCTACGAGCTGCTGCTCAATCAATTAGTTATGAAATACCATTAACTCTATGTGTGTTATCAATATCTCTACGTGTGATTCGTTAAGACATAAATTTGACCCTACTTTTTCTTTCTAGGAAGGAAATGTCATGAGTTGAATATATATTTTCGTTTTTTATTCATTATTCGGGGGTTGATGAAGGAAACCAGATAGTTATATGAGTGAAAGAAACGGCTTATAAAATTGCAGTAAAAGATTGAATCTCATTTCCTATGTACAAGAGTTAATAAAAGTAAACATTAAGTATTAGAGACTGTTTACCCCAAGATTGATTGATTAATCATGATGACTTGAAGCGGGTTCAAAAGATCTACTTTATGAGGTTTTTACTATCTATTAGCATATGTATTACCCAAAAGTAGATTGATAAAAATAAGTGGATAGCTAGGAACACTAAGGTACACAAAGGATTCGTAATAGAGATTATGTAAGTGTATTTTTCTGTGTATAAATAAAAAGAATTATAATTGGGGCTTTAAATTGGTAGAAATGATCAAGGAGTACTTCCCACGATTCCGATCCAGAGTATACTTCTATTCACCGATTAAGTAAATAACTATCAAGAACGAAGTAATCCTTTAACTTTGTTTAAGGTCCCCTTTTTTTGAGAAAGGAGAATAGGAACGAAAAAAATCGAAAGACTGAATGCGCTAGAAAAAAAATATCTTTTTTTCTTTCTCTATATAGAGATAGAATTCTTGTCATGATTCATGAACTAATGCAAGGTCTAATTGGATTTCGTACTTGAAAACGTTAGGTTGAAATATCTATAGATATTGTTACAAGAAAGATTTTATTCAAGGATTAAGTTATTACTCAACAAAGAAGAATTTAAATTATTAAAAGATAAGATGAATTCAGAAGCACTTTATTTTATTATAGTATAAATAAATATAGCAGACAGAATTCCAGTGTCTAATGGGGACCTTACAATGGATTTCATTTTATCTCTATTTATCCTACAAACATATCAAGAAAAATAAATAAGGACGGGTCCTTAGATTTATTTGTGACCTTTGAGGAGCCGTATGAGGTGAAAATCTCATGTACGGTTCTGCAATAGGGGTGGGAACAGTGATGTTATCATCCACTATGATTATCTAACAGTTCAAGTACCGTTGATATAGTGGAAGCGCAGTCAAAATATGGTTTTTGGGGATGGAATTTGTGGCGTCAACCTATAGGATTTCTAGTTTTTCTAATTTCTTCCCTAGCAGAGTGTGAACGATTACCTTTTGATTTACCAGAAGCAGAAGAAGAATTAGTAGCAGGTTATCAAACCGAATATTCCGGTATCAAATTTGGTTTATTTTACGTTGCTTCATATTTAAATCTACTAGTTTCTTCATTATTCGTAACAGTTCTTTACTTGGGGGGTTGGAATCTTTCTATTCCATACATATTTGTTCCCGAGCTTTTTGAAATTACTAAAAGGGGTAGAGTCTTTGGAACAATAATTGGTATCTTTATTACATTAGCTAAAACTTATTTGTTCTTGTTCATTCCTATCGCAACAAGATGGACTTTACCGAGGCTGAGAATGGACCAATTATTAAATCTTGGATGGAAATTTCTTTTACCTATTTCTCTAGGTAATCTATTATTAACAACTTCTTCCCAACTTCTTTCACTGTAAAAATACTTCTATATTCATGACTTGTCCCAAACAAGAGAAAGAAACAAGTATCCTATTTTTTATAGATATTCACGATATGTTCCCTATGGTAACTGAGTTCATGAATTTGGCAACAAACAGTACGAGCCGCAAGGTATATTGGTACGGTTTTATGATTACCTTATCACACGCGAATCGTTTACCTGTAACTATTCAATACCCCTATGAAAAATTGATTACTAGAGCGTTTCCGCGGCCGAATCACTTTGAATTTGATAAATGCATTGCTTGTGAAGTATGTGTTCGCGTATGTCCTATAGATCTGCCCGTTGTTGATTGGAAATTGGAAACTGATATTAGAAAGAAACGGTTGCTTAATTAAGTATTGATTTTGGAGTATGTATATTTTGTGGTAATTGCGTTGAATATTGTCCAACAAATTGTTTTCAATGACTGAAGAATATGAACTTTCTACTTTGATCGTCACGAATGAATTATAATCAAATTGCTTTGGGTCGGTTACCAATGTCAGTAATTGACGATATCACACATTCGAACAATTTTATTTGCCTGAAATAAAAACTTAATAACTCATTTTGATCTAAAAGAATGAGGCTTTTTATTTGGTGAATAACTAGAATTTTTTTAATATATTCATAATTATATTGATTATATTGATTAGGGAGAGAATCATGTTTTAATTTATATTAAATAGATTTCTATGACTATATTGAGGATTTGCAAATATATAGATTTAAATTACTCTTTCGAGAGATTAGGCCAATACTATATCTACATCAATCCATATCCATGAAAATGGAATTTTTCATTTAATAATATATAATTAAGAATCTATTAAAAAAGTAGATTTCCCTCTTTTTTCCTGACCGTGTTTTTATCATAAGCAGCATAATATGAATGAAGATAAATTTAAGATTTTTAATGTGCTCCTTACGTTATAATCTCTAATGTGTAAGCTTTTGCGCGGATCGACAACATAAAATAGCGAGATATTTGATAGAAGTGATTTACCCTGGATAAATACTATGATTTATTTGAATTAGTCAAGCCTATAGATCTGCCCGTTGTTGATTGGAAATTGGAAACTGATATTAGAAAGAAACGGTTGCTTAATTACAGTATTGATTTTGGAGTATGTATATTTTGTGGTAATTGCGTTGAATATTGTCCAACAAATTGTTTATCAATGACTGAAGAATATGAACTTTCTACTTATGATCGTCACGAATTGAATTATAATCAAATTGCTTTGGGTCGGTTACCAATGTCAGTAATTGACGATTACACAATTCGAACAATTTTAAATTTGCCTGAAATAAAAACTTAATAACTCATTTTGATCTAAAAGAATGAGGCTTTTTATTTGGTGAATAACTAGAATTTTATTAATATATTCATAATTATATTGATTATATTGATTAGGAGACGAGAATCATGTTTTAATTTATATTAAATAGATTTCTATGACTATATTGAGGATTTGCAAATATATAGATTTAAATTACTCTTTCGAGAGATTAGGCCAATAACTATATCTACATCAATCCATATCCATGAAAATGGAATTTTTCATTTAATAATAATAATAATTAAGAACTATTATAAAAAAGTAGATTTCCCTCTTTTTTCCTGACCGGGTGTCAATAAAGTTATGAAAGATTTTGATTTATTTATCTCTTATTTTATATATAATGTATTTACCTGGACTAATACATGATTTTCTTTTAGTCTTTCTGGGATTGGGTCTTATATTAGGGGGTCTGGGAGTAGTATTACTTCCCAATCCCATTTATTCTGCCTTTTCATTGGGATTTGTTTTTGTTTGTATATCTTTATTCTATATTCTATCAAACTCGCATTTTGTAGCTGCCGCGCAGCTCCTTATTTACGTAGGAGCCATAAATGTTTTAATCATTTTTGCTGTGATGTTCATAAATGGTTCAGAATATTCCAAAGATTTCCGCCTTTGGACCGTGGGAGATGGAGTAACTTCCGTGGTCTGCGCAAGTATTTTTTTTTCACTAATTACTACTATTCCAGATACGTCATGGTACGGGATTATTTGGACTACAAAAGCAAGCCAGATTATAGAGCAAGATCTGATAAGTAATAGTCAACAAATTGGGATTCATTTATCAACAGATTTTTTTATTCCGTTTGAATTTATTTCACTAATTCTTTTAGTTGCGTTAATCGGCGCAATTGCTGTAGCTCGTCAATAATAACTCTTTAGAACCGGAAAACCCTTGTTATGAGCTATCACATGCATTTCCTTTTTCTATTTGACTTTGGATATAAAAGAGAAAGTCTTTATTAGTTTGATCTATTCCCAATATATTCCTTTATTTCATTATTCTAGTCAATCCAATTGGTTAAATTGTTGTTCATATTGAAATGAATCGAGATTGATGAGGAGTTGGTTAATGATGCTCGAACATGTACTTGTTTTGAGTGCCTATTTATTTTCTGTCGGTCTATATGGATTGATTACAAGTAGAAATATGGTTAGGGCTCTTATGTGTCTTGAACTTATATTAAATGCGGTTAATCTCAATTTTGTAACATTTTCTGATTTTTTTGATAGTCGTCAATTAAAAGGAGCAATTTTTTCTATTTTTGTTATAGCTATTGCAGCTGCTGAAGCCGCTATTGGACTCGCTATTGTTTCATCAATTTATCGTAACAGAAAATCAACTCGTATAAATCAATCTAATTTGTTGAATAAGTAATATTATCCTATTAAAATAAAATTAGAATTTTCATAAATCAATTAAAATTAGCATGTGTGCCACGTAAGGTATGATCATGTTATCACAAAGATAAGAAATCAAAGTAGTTTGGCACTGTCAATCCAGAAAAAACCGGGTAACTCATCGATTCATCTAGTATTAGTATTTAAATATATAATTCATTTATCAAGTTACTAGATTGAAACTTTATCACGTTCAAAAATATCGATCCAATGTCGCATTCAGTAAAGATTTATGATACATGTATTGGGTNCTTAAAGGCTCGAAGAAAAATTCATGAGACGCTTAACCGAAGCTCAAAGAGATTTTCAAGAAAAGTCCTCCACATTTGAGCAAGTTGTCGCGTTTAAATCTTTTGAAGACCTTTGGAAGAAACGTCGACTCAAGTCCTCGAGTTACATTAGTGTTACGTTAAATGTTTAGTACGATTAGTAACGTTTGTAATGTAATTTTAGTGCGTTATTCATATATTGTAAAGGTTCAAGGGCTAAACGTGCAACATTGTCAAACATGTGAAAGCCTTGGCCTATAAATAGACATCACCACCTCATTTAGAAGGTTGGTTAGTTTTTAGGGTTAGTTTTAGGTTAGATTTAGAGGGTTGGTCCTCATAGGAATAGTGTAGATTTTATTTGGTAATGAATTTTTATTAAGTTTTTACTTGTTTTCCATCTCTACGCTCTCTAAATTTCTTTAAAATCTACATGTTTTAATCTTGTTTTCTTTTTTGGGATTTAACGTTTATGATTTAAATACTTTGTTTAGTGAAAAGTTTCATTGAAAAACATCATTTACGTCTATATGGATTGATTACAAGTAGAAATATGGTTAGGGCTCTTATGTGTCTTGAACTTATATTAAATGCGGTTAATCTCAATTTTGTAACATTTTCTGATTTTTTTGATAGTCGTCAATTAAAAGGAGCAATTTTTTCTATTTTTGTTATAGCTATTGCAGCTGCTGAAGCCGCTATTGGACTCGCTATTGTTTCATCAATTTATCGTAACAGAAAATCAACTCGTATAAATCAATCTAATTTGTTGAATAAGTAATATTATCCTATTAAAATAAAATTAGAATTTTCATAAATCAATTAAAATTAGCATGTGTGCCACGTAAGGTATGATCATGTTATCACAAAGATAAGAAATCAAAGTAGTTTGGCACTGTCAATCCAGAAAAAACCGGGTAACTCATCGATTCATCTAGTATTAGTATTTAAATATATAATTCATTTATCAAGTTACTAGATTGAAACTTTATCACGTTCAAAAATATCGAGCCAATGTCGCATACAGTAAAGATTTATGATACATGTATTGGGTGTACTCAATGTGTCCGAGCCTGTCCTACGGATGTATTAGAAATGATACCTTGGGACGGATGTAAAGCCAAACAAATAGCTTCCGCTCCAAGAACAGAGGATTGTGTCGGCTGTAAGAGATGCGAATCCGCCTGCCCAACGGATTTCTTGAGTGTTCGAGTTTATTTATGGCATGAAACAACCCGCAGTATGGGTATAGCTTATTAATACGTTACAGAAACCTCTCCTTGAGTCCATTTTTTTTTTACCGCCAAAACATGTGCCCAAAAATAAGATATTTTTGGGGACATGTTTTTCTGGTCCAAGCGTATCTTGTCTTTACCACGAACAAATTTCCTTGGTTAACAATAATTGTAGTTTTACCAATATTTGCGGGTTCCTTAATTTTCTTTCTTCCCCATAAAGGAAATAGGGTAATTAGGTGGTATACTATATGTATATGCATGTTAGAACTTCTTCTAACAACCTATGTATTCTGTTATCATTTCCAATTGGACGATCCATTAATCCAACTAGTAGACGACTATAAATGGATCAATTTTTTTGATTTCCGTTGGAAATTAGGAATAGATGGACTGTCTATAGGACCCGTTTTATTAACAGGATTTATAACTACTTTAGCTACCTTAGCGGCCTGGCCTGTTACTCGGGATTCTCGATTATTCCATTTCTTGATGTTAGCAATGTACAGCGGTCAAATAGGATCATTTTCTTCTCGGGACCTTTTACTTTTTTTTATCATGTGGGAATTAGAATTAATTCCGGTTTATCTACTTCTATCCATGTGGGGAGGAAAGAAACGTCTCTATTNCATGTACTATATCCAACAAGCAGAAAAAACAGTATCATATATATTTCATCAAGATATATCACGATATGTTCCCTATGGTAACTGAGTTCATGAATTATGGCCAACAAACAGTACGAGCCGCAAGGTATATTGGTCAAGGTTTTATGATTACTTATCACACGCGAATCGTTTACCTGTAACTATTCAATACCCCTATGAAAAATTGATTACATCCGAGCGTTTCCGCGGCCGAATCCACTTTGAATTTGATAAATGCATTGCTTGTGAAGTATGTGTTCGCGTATGTCCTATAGATCTGCCCGTTGTTGATTGGAAATTGGAAACTGATATTAGAAAGAAACGGTTGCTTAATTACAGTATTGATTTTGGAGTATGTATATTTTGTGGTAATTGCGTTGAATATTGTCCAACAAATTGTTTATCAATGACTGAAGAATATGAACTTTCTACTTATGATCGTCACGAATTGATTATAATCAAATTGCTTTGGGTCGGTTACCAATGTCAGTAATTGACGATTACACAATTCGAACAATTTTATTTGCCTGAATAAAAACTTAATAACTCATTTTGATCTAAAAGAATGAGGCTTTTTATTTGGTGAATAACTAGAATTTTATTAATATATTCATAATTATATTTTTATATTGATTAGGAGACGAATCATGTTTTAATTTATATTAAATAGATTTCTATGACTATATTGAGGATTTGCAAATATATGATTTAAATTACTCTTTCGAGAGATTAGGCCAATAACTATATCTACATCAATCCATATCCATGAAAATGGAATTTTTCATTTAATAATAATAATATTAAGAACTATTATAAAAGTAGATTTCCCTCTTTTTTCCTGACCGGGTGTCAATAAAGTTATGAAAGATTTTGATTTATTTATCTCTTATTTTATATAATGGATTTACCTGGATAATACATGATTTTCTTTTAGTCTTTCTGGGATTGGGTCTATATTAGGGGGTCTGGGAGTAGTATTACTTCCCAATCCCATTTATTCTGCCTTTTCATTGGGATTTGTTTTTGTTTGTATATCTTTTATTCTATATTCTATCAACTCGCATTTTGTAGCTGCCGCGCAGCTCCTTATTTACGTAGGACATAAATGTTTTAATCATTTTTGCTGTGATGTTCATAAATGGTTCAGAATATTCCAAAGATTTCCGCCTTTGGACCGTGGGAGATGGAGTATATCCGTGGTCTGCGCAAGTATTTTTTTTTCACTTTACTACTATTCCAGATACGTCATGGTACGGGATTATTTGACTACAAAAGCAAGCCAGATTATAGAGCAAGATCTGATAAGTTTAGTCAACAATTGGATTCATTTATCAACAGATTTTTTTATTCCGTTTGATTTTATTCACTAATTTCTTTAGTTGCGTTAATCGGCGCAATTGCTGTAGCTCGTCAATAATAACTCTTTAGAACCGGAAAACCCTTGTTATGAGCTATCACATGCATTTCCTTTTTCTATTTGACTTTGGATATAAAAGAGAAAGTCTTTATTAGTTTGATCTATTCCCAATATATTCCTTTATTTCATTATTCTAGTCATCCAATTGGTTAATTTGTGTTCATATTGAATGAATCGAGATTGATGAGAGTTGGTTAATGATGCTTCGAGGATGCTCGAACATGTACTTGTTTTGAGTGCCTATTTATTTTCTGTCGGTCTATATGGATTGATTACAAGTAGAAATATGGTTAGGGCTCTTATGTGTCTTGAACTTATATTAAATGCGGTTAATCTCAATTTTGTAACATTTTCTGATTTTTTTGATAGTCGTCAATTAAAAGGAGCAATTTTTTCTATTTTTGTTATAGCTATTGCAGCTGCTGAAGCCGCTATTGGACTCGCTATTGTTTCATCAATTTATCGTAACAGAAAATCAACTCGTATAAATCAATCTAATTTGTTGAATAAGTAATATTATCCTATTAAAATAAAATTAGAATTTTCATAAATCAATTAAAATTAGCATGTGTGCCACGTAAGGTATGATCATGTTATCACAAAGATAAGAAATCAAAGTAGTTTGGCACTGTCAATCCAGAAAAAACCGGGTAACTCATCGATTCATCTAGTATTAGTATTTAAATATATAATTCATTTATCAAGTTACTAGATTGAAACTTTATCACGTTCAAAAATATCGATCCAATGTCGCATTCAGTAAAGATTTATGATACATGTATTGGGTGTACTCAATGTGTCCGAGCCTGTCCTACGGATGTATTAGAAATGATACCTTGGGACGGATGTAAAGCCAAACAAATAGCTTCCGCTCCAAGAACAGAGGATTGTGTCGGCTGTAAGAGATGCGAATCCGCCTGCCCAACGGATTTCTTGAGTGTTCGAGTTTATTTATGGCATGAAACAACCCGCAGTATGGGTATAGCTTATTAATACGTTACAGAAACCTCTCCTTGAGTCCATTTTTTTTTTACCGCCAAAACATGTGCCCAAAAATAAGATATTTTTGGGGACATGTTTTTCTGGTCCAAGCGTATCTTGTCTTTACCACGAACAAATTTCCTTGGTTAACAATAATTGTAGTTTTACCAATATTTGCGGGTTCCTTAATTTTCTTTCTTCCCCATAAAGGAAATAGGGTAATTAGGTGGTATACTATATGTATATGCATGTTAGAACTTCTTCTAACAACCTATGTATTCTGTTATCATTTCCAATTGGACGATCCATTAATCCAACTAGTAGACGACTATAAATGGATCAATTTTTTTGATTTCCGTTGGAAATTAGGAATAGATGGACTGTCTATAGGACCCGTTTTATTAACAGGATTTATAACTACTTTAGCTACCTTAGCGGCCTGGCCTGTTACTCGGGATTCTCGATTATTCCATTTCTTGATGTTAGCAATGTACAGCGGTCAAATAGGATCATTTTCTTCTCGGGACCTTTTACTTTTTTTTATCATGTGGGAATTAGAATTAATTCCGGTTTATCTACTTCTATCCATGTGGGGAGGAAAGAAACGTCTCTATTCAGCCACAAAATTTATTTTGTACACGGCGGGGGGTTCCATTTTTCTCTTAATGGGAGTTCTGGGTATCGGTTTATATGGTTCTAATGAACCAACATTAAATTTTGAAACATCAGTTAATCAATCGTATCCTGTGGCTTTGGAAATAATATTCTATATTGGATTTTTTATCGCTTTTGCTGTCAAATTACCGATTCTACCCCTACATACATGGTTACCAGATACCCACGGAGAGGCACATTACAGTACTTGTATGCTTCTAGCCGGAATTTTATTAAAAATGGGAGCGTATGGATTGATTCGGATTAATATGGAATTATTACCACACGCTCATTCTATATTTTCTCCTTGGTTGATGATAGTAGGTACAATACAAATAATCTATGCAGCTTCAACATCTCCCGGCCAACGTAATTTAAAAAAAAGAATAGCCTATTCCTCGGTATCTCATATGGGTTTTATACTTATAGGAATTGCTTCTATAACCGATACGGGACTCAATGGAGCTATTTTACAAATAATCTCTCATGGATTTATTGGTGCTGCACTTTTTTTCTTGGCAGGAACGAGTTATGATAGAATACGTCTTGTTTATCTCGATGAAATGGGCGGAGTAGCTATCCCCATGCCAAAAATATTTACGATGTTCAGTAGCTTTTCCATGGCTTCGCTTGCATTACCGGGTATGAGTGGTTTTGTTGCAGAAGTTATAGTCTTTTTAGGAATAATTACTAGCCAAAAATATCTTTTAATGCCCAAAATTGCCATCACTTTTGTAATGGCAATTGGAATGATATTAACTCCTATTTATTTATTATCTATGTCACGCCAGATGTTCTATGGATACAAGTTATTTAATACTCCAAACTCTTATGTTTTTGATTCTGGACCGCGCGAGTTATTTGTTTCCATCTCCATTTTTCTACCTGTAATAGGTATTGGTATGTATCCCGATTTTGTTCTTTCACTATCAGTTGACAAGGTTGAAGGTATTCTATCTAATTANGAAGACCAGATTCTGCTGATGAAATATTACTGCTGAAGATACGTTTCAGCATGTTTAGTTTCTGCGGACTTAGTAAAACCGCGTATTATGTAATATAGTTACATTATGCAGTAGAAACCATCTATAGCTTCAGCAGTAACCATCCGTAGGAACCTGTCAGCAGAATCCATCAGTAGGAACTTCTAAAATTCCCAACACTAAACCTATGACTCTCACTCAACCTAGTGTTGACTTTTAAGCATGTATCCTAGGTAACGAAGCTCTGTGGAAATTATGGCGTGGAGTGGTACAAAGCTTGCAGGACTTTTCACTCAGTTATCATTCAAATTTCATAACAAACTTAGATTTTGGGGACCTCCTCTAATAAAACTCTGATGATTTTATTGAATGATAACTCATTCTATAAAAACGTCTCTTTTCGAATCGTTTTCTATTACTGTAACCGTGATTCCATGAAGTAATACTCCAACTCTAAATCCGCTGCGAAACGTGAAAATGGGGGTGTCACATATTGTATTAAGATAGAGCTCTAACGATATATTCGAAAATTCATGTACATGCATTGATCCGAATATTGTATTAAGATAGAGCTCTTACGATATATTCGAAAATTTTATTTACATGCATTGATCCGAATATTCGAAACTGTGTATAATTTCAACTTTTTGCATGTTTAGAGGCAACTATTGTGCATAAGTGGTATTAATTTCAAACAAATTAAACAAAATCAATGAACTTTCGTTTCTACAAGTCATTAAATCATTTCACCAGAAAATGACAAGGCCGAATAGTTACAAGATTCATCATCTCCTGGTAGACGATGTTATTGAGCAATATGACCAAAATGTGAAATCTCACACGATTGCAATAGATTCATCAATTTGTCAAATAAATAAACATATAGTTACAAGATTTGTGCACAAATTATATCATTAAAAAAACGAGACCAAAATACCCAAAAACCCCAAAACTCCAATCAAGACTAAATCCGAGCCAACACGAATAGACATAGCATCACTAGGTACATCACTTGAAGGATTGTTGTTTTTCTTGGAGCCACCACTCTCCGCCTCGGGTGCACCACTAAGAGGTGCCTCCGCCAAAGCGGATTGATTTCTTTCCACGATGATATCAAGCTTCATCCCCGAAAAGCAATACAGCCTATTACCACACAAGAAGTACCTTTCACCAGGACTCGTTAGAGGAATAGTTGTGTTCCCGTCACTAAAACACTTTATAACATTTGTTGTGTTGCATGTTTGATAACTCTCTTTGCCCACCTCACACAGACTGTCTGTAGACGCATACTGAAACACTGCAAATATAAGAATAATTCATTACAACAAGCGTTCATAAAGAGTTATAAAACACGAAATGGAGAAAGAAAATTACCCAAAACATCACCCTCTACAAATTTCTTTCCCCGTTGCCACGTATCAAGATTCGTGCTAATATCCCAACCAGAGTTGTCCCCAACTATATATGTGTTAGCATTGGATGTTATAGCTAAACCAAAAGCTATGAGACCAAAAACTAAAAAGACAAGTTGCTTTGACATGTTTATGATTCAATGTGACTTTAGGGATTCTTGTGATGTATATATAGTTAAGGTTGCTTTCTTCATATACTTACCCAGTTTAGATAACCTAACCAACGACTATCTAACTAATTATAACTTCCAATATATGGATTCTTGATTAAAAAATGAAAGTAAATATATTAAGACTTTATCTTTCAATATCATTTGTAATTGTCAAAATGGCATAAGTTAGTTGTGTACACAAATTGAAAACTTTTTCAGGTGTTTGAAAACAAAAAATTTAATTTATCGCTGTCAATAATATTTCGACCAAGTGGTTTTTATATTTGAAAGAGACGTGTAAGGTGAGTGTTAGCTCGATTTTTGTCGAGTGTTCGAATGATGGAGATGTCAATGGTTTTCGCGTCTGTAATTTTTAAGATTGTGATGTTATACAGTACAATTATTTAAAGCCTAAGTCAACTTTGTGTGTAGGTTGATGAACCATTTTGTAGAAATGGGTGAATTTACGTAAGATTTAATATATATTGGTTTGGTAGTTGGCAGCATGAAAATGTTGTTGCATGGCAGTTGAACACCCTCGGTTTGCTTTTTTGTTTTTTTGTTTCCACGTACCTCTTCATTTTTGCTCTCCAAAAACTTCAAGAAGTAACTTGTTTGAAATGTTGATTAACTTTGATTTATATATCTTTGATCAGTGGCGGAACAAGAACTTTTTTTTTTTGGGAGGCCGAATTTATTTTGGGGGCCGAATCGGAGATTTGTTTGTAACCTCAACTAAATTACCCCTAAAACCTATAACATTTACACTAGGTGCCGCAAATTTTGGGGGGCCGGGACCCTCCCCTGCCCTTACATAGGTCCGCCAAATGTCTTAGGATACAGATCATAAAACATGTGTCATCAAACAATCTACGTAAAATCCATTTTTACTGGTAAAGCTAATTACCGGTTACCGCATGTCCGATATATATCATACTGAGACAGATTTTGTAAGTAAATAATGAATAGCGTTTTGGGGTACACGTACTATTATGATATTTAAATGAAAACACGTCGCTATTTTTGCCAAGACCCATATAGTGGAACGGTTTGAGCTATAATTTTTCACTTTTGCCCAATGGATCTATTTTGTTCGGGCATGTGGCCTTGTGGGTTATAATAGACTTTTTCTTTTGGTATAATTAATTAACAAGTAAAAGGCTTATTCAACGTACCGGTGTGTTGCAGTGTACATAGTTCAAAAAGTTGTATCAATTAATCGGTGTCTTGGTGATATATTACATCGTTCTGTTACTTGTAAGAGCACTGGGTGCAGTGAGTAAGTTAAGCTTCTCATTTGGAGCTTACGGGGTGCCACATCACTTTAACAAACCTCCACAACTAACCCCTCTTACTAACAACTAACTTCAACTTACTCATTTGGGGCCCACCACTTACAACTTTATATTTTTTGTTCATTTCATTAAATAAACTAAATTCATTTCATTAAATATAAAAATACAACACAACACAATAAAAACATACGAAACGTAAAATAACGATACGGTTAAAAAAACGATATGAAATTTAAAACACAAATAACAATATGATACCGAAAAACATAAACACGATACGGAAAAACAAATCAAACAACATCGTTAAGCATTTCTTGAGACCCATATGGGGTGGTTTTTCAAAACCTCCCACACGTGAACATATTTGAAGCTTCTCACATAGCGTTGTTCAAACATGGTCTTTGCATTCTTGAGACGATCACTGTCATTTCCCCCGCTTGTCGATGCAACTGATTGTAAATAGCGTTGAATTTTTGACATTCGCTGATGAGTCTTGTCCATTTACCCGTGACCATATTTTTGTTACGGTGGTCACCGTCAGATTGATTGTTGAACCTTTCTACAACCTGGTTCCAAAAAGAGTGTTCATTTTAGTTGGTTACGTCTTGGGAAACTGCAACCCAAACTTCAGCTAGTAAGTGTTCTTCTTCTATTGACCAACGATTATTCATTGTAAAATGGTTTAGATATAGAAGTGTGTGAAGAATACTATGTTTTGGTATGTTATTTATAGGGGATTAAAGAAAATTTGAAATTTGAAATTCAAAATTCAAATTCAAAATCGAGCGGGAACTTTTCAAAATTTAGCCCATACTGCTCCTGAAAGAATACCTATGGTTAAAAAGATGAATCCTAGGCTAATCACACGATAACTCCAATAATCTAATTGTTGAATCAATTGGGCCTTGTAATAATTGTTAACAGGAAAAAAATATTTTTTTTGAAAAATATTGTTTCTTTCATTCTGGATGGGATAAATTCAAATTCAAAGTCGAGCGGGATTTTTTTTAATTTCAAACTTCAAAAACAAGCGGGATAAACTCAAATTCAAATTGCAAAAAGGGTCCTATAAATACCCATTCACAGACTCACACACACAACTCATACACACAACTCACACACGGATTATCAACAATGTCACACAAAGATTTCTCTCAACAATTCCCTAGTCCACCGGATAATGAATCTGTTTATCACACCCCACCGGAATATCTCTTTTCGATATTNATTACTTTTAGAACTATAAAAAAGTTTTCTAAATGTAATGACTAGAAGTGCTACTGATAATAATGATCCACAAAGAAGAGCCGCATAGCTCAATATCATCATACTTACGTGCATTATTAACCATTCCGATTGTAGAGCAGGTACTAATATTGTGGGTTTATGTATTTCATTTAAAAGACCCGATGTAGCAAAGCCTTGGGTAAAAATAGTACTTGAGGCAGTTATTGTTGTTAAATAATTTTTTCTTATTTTGAAATAAGGATAAGGAACTATATGAATAAGGTAGTTAGGCTTAAGAAAACTGGCAATACTCCTATATGGTAACATGCTTGAACGTCTTAAGAAACATGTAACTAATGCGTACTAGGTTATTAAGGTAGTATTTAACGCATGAGCCACTGTTTACAATCCCTATGATTATGTGTACGCATAGTTGTAGGAGGAGATAAAAGCTCATAGAATTGGGGAGATATGTACGCCACCCCATGAATTGTTAAGGAATACACCCGTCATCCACGCAAGTAATACATACACCAATTAACCGGTAAAAGATAGTTAGGGAGTAAGGAAATCTAAGTAAACACATTTATCTCCATATAAGTTTTCACAACCACAATAGTTTAGTTATTTTATTTTTATTGCAATTGTAGTTTTTGGGTTAGTTGACTAGCAACTAATTCCGCCCACTCCTCCAAAACCCGAGATTTTACTTGCTTTCCATAAANAATTCACTCAAATAAGTTTTTTTTAGTAAAAAAAAAAAAAAGAGTTCAAAAAAGTCAATTTAAAGGTTCAGTAGTTTCTTTAAGGTGTCTGGTTTTAGGGCTTTGACGTAGTTTAGCCGATTCTAAAATACGACTCTTGCAACGATAGAATTCTTCGATAGACTAAAAAACTTTTTTCTTTTATTGTCATTATTTCTGGTTTATCTGATTTAATAAATTCAATTTGAAACACAAACTAAATTTTATCAATGAATCTAAAATATGTCTATTTTGGATTACTCCAAATTGCCACTTGTACATATAATAATATCTCAACAATTAAGTTCTTTTATTGATTATTCATTGGGCTGAAAATTGGATATATATGGAAAATACATTAAATATAGTATATATAATAAATTAAGAAGTCAGAAAGTTATCCAAAAATCTTTAACACGGAATGGATTAGTTTGAACAATTAATTAATTTGAACTAAAAATATTCTATCTGCCCATCCTGATAAATATAAAATTTNTGACATATATTTGTCACTCTTAAATGCATTTCGTGACTAATGCTTCAAACTGAATTTTTCGTTGTCACACATTTAAAATTCATATGTGGCTAACTATTCAGCAAAGAATAGCAGTCACGTTTATATAATGTGTGACAAACTTGACTATATAATTTAGCCACATACACAAGTACTTCGTGTGACCATATATCTTCTTTGGTCACATTGTTCAATTGTGTGACATATATTTGTCACATATGTATATCTATAGCGTGACTAATATTTCGAGCTGATTTGCATCGGTCACACGTCCCAAATTAAACGTGACTAAATGATGGAAAAATATTTACCAGTTACCCTCTAGTCACATATATACACAAATGCGTGACAAATATTTTACGAAATGGTCACACAAATCGGATCAAGTGTGGCTGTTTATTTAACGCTGGTACATTTGGTCACGCAAAAATGTCACAGTGTGACCGTTCAAAAACGACCATGTGTGACGAAAGGTCATTTTTGGCGTAGTGTAACAAATCTACTCTAGCATGTTAATGAAAAGAAAAGACATATAATTAATCAAACAACACATAGTGTTAGGAACACGTTTTATAATATTTAAAGTGTCGGTCATTTACTTTATAACTAGTTGCTAAGGCTTGTATGTTTATTTAATGTTAAGGCTTATGAAGCAAGCCCATGGGCCTTACAGCCCACGAAATAGAAAGAAGGGATGAAGGGAGTGTTGCCCTAATCCTTCCCTATAAATAGAACTCTTATGTAAACATTTATATTGTTGGTTATTTCATTCTCTTAAGGAAACTCTTGCACTTTAACCTTTCATATTGAAATAATCATCCATCTCTTTCTCATCTCTATTTCTAACACTTGTGTAAGCTTAATATGGGAACCAAACAAGTGGTATCATCGCTAGAAGAAGATTTTGAAGATCAAAGTTTGTGTTGGTTCGTGGTTTTTTCACTTGTATTCTCGTAAAAGTCTCGAACTTTTCTTTCTTTTCTTGTTTATTTTGTGTTTTAAACACTTGTTTGCTTACAAACTTGTGTGAGAAACCTTTATTCACAAGAAAGATTCAAACTTTTTCATAGATTTTAAGTTTTTAAACCCTAGATCTAGTTTTCAAAAAATTTTGTACTTTTATCGAAAATTTTGAGATTTTTGATTTAGTACTAAAGTTTGCAACTTTCTTATAGATCTATTGTTTTGAGCGTTTTATTGTTAAGTATAGTCATGATTTTTTCCATAAATCAGTCTATTCAGCAAATAAATAGCAGTTCTGTCTATCAATATGTATGGTCTTGGATTATCAATAATGATTTTTCTTTAGAATTTGGATACTTGATTGATCCACTTACTTCTATTATTTCAATATTAATCACTACTGTTGGAATTTTAGTTCTTATTTATAGTGATAATTATATGTCTCATGATCACGGGTATTTAAGATTTTTTGCTTATATGAGTTTTTTCAGTACTTCCATGTTGGGATTGCTTAGAAGTACAAAAATCTTGGATTCAAAACTTGTTTTGATAGTGCTTTAATCGATTTCAAAAAACTGTACTTTTTTCGAGAAGTTTCAAACCCATTTTTTTCGAGAACTTTTAAAACCCTGTTTTTTCGAGAACTTTTGACCCTAAATTTTCGAGAAGTTGGCTAGTTGTTCTTCTTCAGCATCTGTGGATTACTCAGTGTTTTTATATCTTGTATAAGATAGAACAACACTTCGACTCGTCAAAACTTTCTAAATTGTATAATTTAGATAAGTGCATAAAATTTTTGAAAAGTTTGAACTTATCGAGAAGTTTTGTTCCTTCAAAATATTCGAGAAGTTTCAACAAATATTTTCGAGAAGTAACCCTAGATCATAGAGAAGTTACTCTGCCCAAATTTCAAGAAGTTTTCGAGAAGTTTTCAAGGTTTTCGAGAAGTTTGAAGTTTTTCGAGAAGTTCCAGTGCTAATTTATCGAGAAGTTTGTCCAATACTTGTTTTCGAGAAGTTTGTCTAATTGAAAGAAAATCACAACACAACAACTCTTCAAAATCATCTACAAGATCCATCATCTTTACACAAAGTGAACAACAATGTCTCAACCACCGTACTATAACTTTAATCAACAACCGTATCATCCACAACAAACGTTGAATCAATCACAATCATACCATGCACAACAACAACAATCTTATCAACCTCAACAACATCACCTTATGATGCAACAACACTAACTCTTACCTCAACAACAACCATATGGTCTCCAACAAACATCAATGCAACATATGAATCCACCGTCGAAATCAACTCACTGGTTTGATCAAATGTGTGAAGTTATTTCTACTCAACAATCACGTCATGAAGCCGGATCACTTGACACACCACCAATGTTGACTCCGGGTAACTATGTTCAATGGTCAAGTCGATTCCTAAGATTTCTTGAACTCAAGAAACCTCATGGTAAGTACATGAGAAAGGTCATCCATGAAGGTCCATTCCAATGGCTAACTATCACTGTCCCAGGAGACCCTAATTCTCAAACACCTGAGTCCACAACTCTTGTTGATGAAAATCAACTCACTGCTGAACAAATACTTCATCGTGAGGCAGATGAGTATGCTATGATCTATATTCTTCAAGGGATACCTAATCCAATTTTCAGAAGTGTGGATGCTCAGAAAACAGCAATGGCTATGTGGGAACACGTTTATCTCCTAATGGAAGGCATTGAGCTTAATCAAGAAGATATGCAATCCAAACTTTACATGGAGTATAACAATTTCTTTGCTAAACCAGGGGAATCTCTTGAGTCATACTATCACCGTTTCACAAACATCATCAATGATCTGGATCGACATGACATCAAGTTACCAAGGATTGCAATAAACACAAAGTTCTTAGGGTGTCTTGGTCCCGACTGGCAGAAATACGTGACATTTGTTCGTCTAGCTAAGAATCTTCATAATGCTCCTTATGGTTTGTTGTATGACTATCTGAAGCATCATCAGAGTGAAGTGGACAAAGATCGATCTATTCGTGGAAATTTTTCCTCAGCTCCACCTTCAAACTCTCTAGCACTTGTTGCTCAATCTCAGACTCCATCTCCACCAATGTCAAACAACCCTTATGTTCAAGGACAACAATACTTCAACTACCCTCATCAAACCACCTCAAATCAACTTGTGAGTTATGACTCTCCACAGCAATCATTTGCTAACTCAAACAACATTGATTCCTCATACTACACCAATGCTTCAAATGAATAAGAGGAGGATGAAGATCTCAACAATTTGAATCAAGGACTTGCATTAATTGCACGAGCTTTCAGCAAGTTTTCAAACAAGTCCAACAATCGTCTTCGCTCTTCGTCAAATACAAGGAGTCAAGCAATTGTTAATGATGGCCGTGTTGAGATACAAAATCGTAATTTTCCAAGATCTGGTTCGGGAGGTTACATGGGAAATTCTGGAAATGGACAAAGGTTTAACAATTCTGGAGGATTCAGAAACAATGCTAGTGCTTCACAGAGAAGGGTTGAAATGGTTGATAATGGGAATTCCGAAACTGGTAACACAGTGGTCCGATGTTATAACTGCAATGGAAGAGGTCATTTGGCTAATGCTTGTCCAAAACCGAGAACCAGAGGTAGTGAGTTTCACAAACAGGCTTTAATGCTTGCTCTCAAAGACGAAGCTGGTGGAACACTTACCGATCAACAATAGAGCTTTATGGCCAATGCCTATTCTGATGATGACATGGAAGACCTAGAAGCAAATGCATCTGTGATGTTGATGGCAAATATGCAGGAACTTCATATGAGTGACACAGGCCCAGTGTATGACACTGATGGTCTGTCTCAGGTACAAAACATGAAAGAATGCCTGATACATGAAATTACATCGCCGTCTGCATCTGCATCATACACGGATCAAATTCTTCAACATGAGTCATTTCTATCTCGTCCAGAGGATAATCAAATGAACACCGTTGTTAACTTTGACACATTTGATGAAGTTAGCATCGTGGTCACATTTGATGATTCACTTGATAAGAAGGATAATGGACAAGTTGAATCGTATGGCCCTTCGTATGAACCAGATCCAGAACTTATGACCTTATTTCGGAAAACTCAATCTGATGCTCTTGAAATAAAGGATAATAATCTGAAGCTAAAAGAAAAAGTTGCGCTATTAACTAAGGATATCGAGTGTTACAAATTTCAGCTAACGAATTATCAAAATCAAGAAAAACATGGAAAAAGTGTTGAAGTTGCTTATCAACAATCTTATAAAAAAGAGAAAGCGTTAGAACACGAAATTCGGCAATTAACTGCTTCTAATAACAAATTGATTCCTCAATTGGAACAGCAAACGTTTGAACATAAAAAACAAATTGAGCATCTCAACGATGTTGTTTTAAAATCAAACATCGAGTTATTAACTTGTCAAGCGGTTTTAAAAGAGCAAAGACAAACGTTAAGATATCGTGTTAACTCTTATCTTGGTGAGATTGTTGATTTGGAACATAAACTAAAAGAATTTCAAACCGTTGTGTACAAAACGGGTAACTCTATAAATTCCATTCAAAAGTTTACTTTAAAACAAGTACACAATGGATATGGTTTTGTGTTAGGCTCAGAAACACCAAGTTTTTTAAAGAAAGCACTCAAAGAGATGCCGAAGTTGTATAGCGCAAATTAGTTATTAGATAAAGAAGTTGTACGTGCTGTTGTGTATAATTGTGAAGAAGAGGCAGAAATTGAGGAAGAGACAAGAGCTAAAATGAGCAAAGTTAAATATAACAAACCTTTTGACTATTCAAAACTACCTCATATTTCTAAATCTTTTGTTCCTCAAAAAGACAAAACTATTCAAACATGGATGGTGCCGCAAATCATTGAATCATCTTCGAATGTTGGTCAAGTCAAAACTTTAACTCAAGTAAATGGTCCTTTACCGGAGTCAAGTCGACTTCAACCTTTACCAAAACAGTGTCTTGTGATTAAACATTTTGATTCCTTCATGGAAAACATTCAGTATTTGGAAAGAATTGTTGATCATCACTCTGAAATTAAAGTCACAACATTTATGTCAGCCGTTGAAAGAGACAAAAGAGAAGTTTTTGATACAAAGTAAGACCATTTCTTATACGTTTGCGACACTGTGCCATAAATTGGAAAAAGGAACTTTCAAAAGAAATATCACACATGATCTCTTGGAACAAGTTCTGTCTGCTGATATTATCTCTGTGGTTATGAATTCTTTGTATGAATCTGGTAATTCTATGCTTGTTGATGAACATCTGAGTGATACGGAAGTCTTGCATACACAAATTGAGATATTGAAAACTGAAAAAGAGAATCTTTTGAAACAAGGTGATGATGTGAAAACAAAGCTTTCAAATGAGATTTGTCAACTTCAAAAGAAACTTCAGTGGTGTGAAACTCAAAACATTCATACTCAACTGACTTTGCAACATCAAAAAGAAAAAAGTGTTGAAAATCAGGATCATGAAAAATTTTTTTTAATCAACAAAGTTAAGCTTTATGAAAAAGAGATTGAAAAACTGAAAAATGATTTCAAAACAACTCATGATCAACTTTTGAAAGATAACGATGAGTTCGCTGAGTGTTATAATAACAGATCTTATCAAAATGGTTTGTTAAACATGAAAATTCAAGATCAAAATCACATCATCATCGAGTTGAAAGAGAAAATCAAAGCACTTGAGAAAGGGAAAGTTGTGAACACTAATGTAATTTCATCAGGAATGTACAAAATCGACACTAGGAACACACCTATTCAAACTACTAATGTGTCTCCTTCCACTTCTACAGGAATAGTTAACACTACTAGTGTTAGCAGATCACAGTGTAAGAGCAACAAACAGCAGAATAGGATCTGGAAACCTAGAAGCGGAAAACTAGAAGCCCTTGAAGTAAAAGAACACCATAGGAATTTGAATAAAACTCATGTTGCAACTGATTTAGATTCTAATTTAGCAAATTGTAATCAAAATATCAGTGTAACGAATGATAATACTTTGAATGTCTTGAATGTTAATGCATCTTGTGTGTTTTGTCGTAAAAGTATATTATCTGGTGCTCATTCTAAATGTGTTGCTAATACTCTCTTATCTCGTAAAAAGAAACTTACAAATAGCATTCCACGTAGGCCCACTAAGCCTTCTAAGTCTGTGCTAGGGAAAGAGCCTATTGTAGTTTCTAATGATGCTTTAGAACAACCCATAGCTGCGACATCCAAACCTAAGAACATGCCTTTACTTAGTAGATTCACTAAGAAGAAAGCGCACTCTAGTTGGTCATGGCAATGCTGGTTACAAAGGAAACCGTGTTTTGAATGGTTACCTAAGATTATGAATTTACATGTTTCTAACCCAACGGAACCCATACCTTCTTCGGGTTCCACCTGTAATATCACTCCATCTTCGTCTCTCTCATGTGATGCAGGTGGTGCAAATTGTTCTTTGGATTGTTGATAGCGGCTGCACCCGACACATGACAAGCAATCTCAAACTGTTTCACAACTTTGTCTCAAAGTTTATCGGCACTGTCAGATTCGAGAATGATCATTTTGCAGCAATAATGGGTTATGGTGATTATATCAGTGGCAACATCGAAATTAGTCGTGTTTATTATGTCGAAGGACTTGGTCACAATCTCTTCTCCGTTGGTCAATTTTGTGATGGCAATTTGGAAGTAGCATTTCGGGAGAAAACATGCTTTGTCGTGATTTAAAAGGAAATGATCTAATGTCAGGCGCTCGTGAAACCAATCTTTACACAATCTCTATGTCTGATATGATTGCTTCCTCTCCCATTTGTCTACTATCCAAAGCAACTTCAACAAAGTCGTGGTTATGGCACAAACGAATGTCTCACTTGAATTTCAGAACAATGACTGATCTTGCTATTCACAAACTAGTTGAAGGACTTCTAAGATTCCGATATTCCAAAGATCACCTATGTCCTGCATGTGAACAAGGAAAAAGCAAAAGAGCACACTTTCAGTCAAAAACCAAATTCAATACGGATCATGTGCTTCAGCTTCTTCATATGGATTTATGTGGTCGAATGCGTGTTCAAACAATCAACGGGAAACGCTACATTCTTGTAATCATCGATGATTATTCTAGATGGACTTGGGTATACTTTCTTTGAAGTAAAGATCAAGCTCCGTCAATGATCATCACCTTTCTCACAAAGATTCAAGTTCAACTTCGTAACACGGTCAGAAAAGTCAGAACCGACAATGGAACTAAATTCAAAAATCAGACCGTAAGGGAATATTTTGAGAAAGTAAGAATTGAACATCAAACATCCATTGCAAGATGTCCAGAACAAAATGAAGTTGTCGAAAGAGGCAACAGGACGTTAGTGGAAGCTGCAAGAACGATGCTTATGAATGCTCAATTACCCGATTACTTATGGGCGGAAGCTGTTTCAACTGCATGTTATACACAAAACCGTTGTATGATCACGAAACGTCACAACAAAACACCATATGAACTTGTTCATAACCATAAGCCAAACATTAAACACTTTCATGTTTTTGGAGCACTTTGCTACCCGAATAATGATCGTGATGACCTAGGTAAGCTCAAGGATAAGGCAGACATCGGTATATTTATTGGATATTGTGAGAACTCAAAAGGCTTTCGAATCTGGAACCGACGTACAAGAGAGATTCAAGAAACCATTCACGCAAATTTCGATGAGCTTACAGATATGGCTTCTGAGCAAAACAGCTTAGGACCCGAAGTCAACCGTCTCAACTTTCCAAGTACCTCAGCTAAACCTCTTACTCTTAACCGTCATGAATTGGAAACGTTGTTTGCTCCGCTATTTGATGATTCCTCTGATAGTCGTGCTCCAGATGTATCCTCTCCTTCCGCTGCAACTCCTCCACAACCACCACCGGATACACCTGAACCCACGACTACCACCATTGCACCCGATGCACCTCCAAATGAATCACCATCTACCGTCGAACAAACCGCTCCATCTACTGAAACCTCAGCTGAAGTACCCGTACCACAACAAGTACAAGAACCTGCAAATTATGATCCAGATGTGTTCTTTAATCCATTCGCTCCAGCACCAACCATTCCTGATATTGCTGAGTCGTCAAACCGCAACTTGGATCCAAATAATATGCATACGTTCTATCAACAATACCCTTCAACACACAAATGGACTAAAGATCATCCCTTAGTAAACATCATTGGAAATCCATCAGCACCAATAATGACAAGACGCACACTTCACACCGATGGCAAAAACTGCATTTATGCACTCACAGTTTGTCTTACAGAACCACAGAACATCAAAGAAGCACTTACGTATGAAAACTGGATAGATTCAATGCAAGATGAAATCAATCAGTTCAAAAGACTTGAGGTGTGGGAACTAGTCAAAAGACCAGATGGTGTCTATGTCGTTGGACTAAGATGGATTTGGAAAAACAAGCTTGATGCAGAAGGCACAGTTATTCATAACAAGTCGCGTTTGGTAGCTAAAGGTTATTCAAGGTTGAAGGCCTTGACTATAGGAATCATTCGCACCAGTGGCTAGACTTGAGGCTGTACGGATTTTTCTGGCATATGCTGCTCACAAGAATATGGTCGTTTATCAAATGGACGTCAAAACGGCATTTCTGAATGGTGAATTACGTGAGACAGTCTATGTTTCACAACCTGAAGGGTTCGTTGATCCAGATCATCCTAACCACGTTTACAGACTCAAGAAAGCCCTTTACGGTCTTAAACAAGCCCCAAGGGCGTGGTACAATAAACTTACTGCTTTCTTGCTAGCTAATCATTTTACTAAAGGTTCTGTGGATCCAACTTTGTTTACACAAAAACACAGGGAGGACATTTTAATTGTTCAAATATATGTCGATGACATTATTTTTGCATCAACAAACAGAAAATTTTCAAATGCTTTTGCAAAGTTAATGAAACAAAATTTTGAAATGTCCATGATGGGTGAACTTTCGTTCTTCTTAGGACTACAAGTTCATCAATCACCTCGTGGGATTTTCCTTAGTCAATTAAAAATGCTCTAGAAATCATTAAGAAACATGGTATGACCAGTTGTGATACTTATAATACCC
This sequence comes from Artemisia annua, assembly GCA_014162995.1. Classification (NCBI taxonomy): domain Eukaryota; kingdom Viridiplantae; phylum Streptophyta; class Magnoliopsida; order Asterales; family Asteraceae; genus Artemisia; species Artemisia annua. The sequence continues at coordinate 50,405 of LBNU01028370.1, forward strand.
CCATGGCATACACAACTAAGCTAGATGCTGACATTAATAGGAAACCTGTTGACCCTACCAAATACCGAAGTATTATTGGGTCACTCATGTATCTCACAGCAAGCAGACCAGATATAGTATTTGCGGTATATATGTGTTCTCGTTATCAGTCTAATCCTACTGAGCGTCACCTCTCTGAGGCTAAAAGAATCCTTCGATACGTAAAGGGAACCATTAACTTGGGGATCTGGTATCCGAAGGATTCAGGTTTTGAACTAATAGCCTTTTCAGATGCTAACCATGCAGGTTGTCTAGATACTCGCAAAAGTACTTCTAGTGGTCTACAGTTTCTTGGAGATAAACTTGTGTCTTGGTAATCAAAGAAGCAGGATTGCACATCATTATCCTCAACAGAAGCAGAATACGTAGCAATGTCCGCATGTTGTGCTCAAGTCATTTGGATGAGGACTCAACTCCTGGACTATGGCTATGTGTTCAACAAAATCCCGATGTATTGCGACTCCAAGAGTGCCATAGCAATCTCCTGCAACACTGTATTACATTCAAAGTCCAAGCACATAGCTCTCCGGTATCATTTCATCAAGGAGCATGTTGAAAAGGGTACAATTGAATTATACTTTGTTGGTACACAATACCAATTGGCAGACTTGTTCACAAAAGCACTACCTCCAACAAGGTTTACTGAACTAGTTCACCAAATTGGTATGCGATGCTTGACTCCCGAGGACCTCAACAAATTTCTTACTCAAGGTCAACGGAGTCAAACATCAAAACTATCTTTGTAAATACTTTATTCTAAACTCAAAAATATTTTTTCGTTAAAATTTGTTTTCCATTTGTTTTTTTTATTAAAAATGCAAGTATTGAGGGGGAGAAATGTTATAAATCTTTCAAAATTTATACTTGCATATTTTCACAAAATGATGGTATTTTATTTAAATGATGGTGAAATTCTTCATTTTCCCCGCCTCGTTGCAATTTTTCAATAAAACAAAAGTCGAGGGGGAGTTTAAATTATTTTGTAACACAATTCGGGATAACAAAGGTTAACTATTCACTCAAAAGGGACTTGTAATGCAAACTATCAAGTTAAAGGACCAAAGTTGCCCAATGATCAAAGTTGTTCAAAAATCTGCAAAAACACAAAATAACCACTCATTTTTTACAAAATTCAAAAATCTACCCTATATTTTTTCTCTCATATCATACGGCCTAAATTCAATTCATTGATCCGAGTTCTTGATCATAAATCTGTAAGTTGTTTAATGATCTTTGGTATATTTTAAGACATGGTTTTCAAACATTTTTCAATCCAACGGTTTAATCGACCAGAATTTAGATTCTTAGAACAAGGGTTTCGAATTTTTCAAAAATTGGTAATTCGTGTGTTATAGGTTAATGTTTTTGAGGGGTTTTGGTCTTAATCACTCCCCTAACATGATTGTGTGCTTTAATTGTACTCAGATACACGTTTGCTAGATTTTCGATAATTAGGGTTTAAGGTCGAATTGGGTGTTTTTGATTCTGAGTGTTATGTGTGAAATTGAGTGGTGGGATTTGCTTGTTTTGTTAATTGAATGTTTGTATGCTTTAATTGCTTCCAGAAACTCATGTGAGTAGAATTCGACAATTAGGGTTTATGTCGATTTGGGCATTTCTTTGTTATGATGTTTGAGTGTAATTAATTGGTTAGGCTTCTTTCTTTTACATGTTAATTGAATGCCAGTAACATCAATTGTTCCATAACATGCATATAGAAAATTTTCGATAATTCCTTGACAGTTTTTTCGAGAATTTTGTGAAATGTGTTTGATTGTTTCCTAACTCGTCCTATATGTTCCTACCTATCAGGTATATCATTTGGAGTTTCAATTTTCATCACAAACGTAGGTCCTCAGTATTTTCGAAAATCTTGTATAAGATTCTCGATATTGAAGAACTTTTCGATAAACATGAAATTATCGAGAAGTTTTGATTTTCAAAATTATCGAGAACTTTTGAATTATCGAGAAGTTCTAGTTTATAGAATTATCGAGAAGTAAAAAATTATCGAGAAGTTTTGGATGTCAAAATTATCGAGAAGTTTCAGACTTTATCGAGAAGTTTCAAAAATTTTCAATTTTTTCGAAAAGTTATGCTGCCCAAATTTTTTCGAGAACTTCACTGTTTTGTGAAGTTTGTCGAGAAGTTTTTAGTATTTGTATAATTTTTCTAAGTGTTGGTTGCTTTTCGAGAAGTTTGCTGAATTTTGTTTATTTGGACTGTTTGGACTTTTGTATGATATATTTGATTGTATTGGACTTGTATGGACTAATTGGACTTAAACTACCATATAGACTTATAACCTTAATGTATTAATGCTTAAATGCTTCACTAGTGCAACCATTAAGTTATTCAAAAAGGACACATAACATGGTTAACATACATGAACAAGGACACTAACACTTAACCATTCCATATGTCTGTTACATGTTTGTGACTCTCAGATAATAATGGCTGGACAAAACATGAATGCACCGCTACCACTCATCACTATGGAAGATATTGTTCCACAAGGATACAGAACAACCATTGAAAGCAACAATGCCAAAATCAACTTCAATAACATCAGCATTACAGATGACACCTGCAGAGTGGTCAAAGACATTCTTCTTGCTCATCCCTGCAAGCACATGCTTTCCAAATCAGCTTCAGTTCCAACCATCTACATCCACCAGTTCTGGAACACTGCATTAGTCGGATTGGATGATGCCTCTTTCACGGACACTCTAGAACGACAAGACTACAATGTTGATGTAGATGTGATCCGTAAAGCACTTTTGTTGCCTATTCCAAAGAAAGAGTTTGCTCCAATCATCTCAAAATTGGACGTACTTCAGTTTTGCATCAACTTGGGGTATGACTTGGACGACGACAACGAATTGACCAAACTATCACAGTTTGATGTCAAATACTTGCCTCAACCATGGAGGACAATGTATCTGATCATTGTCAGGTCAATATCTGGAAGGAAAAGCGGACATGAACATCCTCGGCTACAACATATTCAGTGTTTTTGGGGCATGGCTACCATGACCATGATTGACTACGCTCAGTTGATTATGGAAGACTTGATACACACGATGCAGTCAAACCGTAATATGACCAAGATTCCGTTCATCCGCTTCACCAAATTGATCATAGCTTATCTCATCGGTGAGACACCTGAGTTCAAGTCAAGGTTGCTTGATCGTGATGAACCAGCTCATTCACAAAAGATGGACTTCACAATCAAGTACATCAAGACAACGGTATTCAGCACTAAGAAACAAGGTGTCAAGCTATTTGATCACCTTCTTGATGAGAAGATCACCAACACCGCCACCTACCGTCGATACCTTGCTGCCTTCAACAGTAATAAAGTAAGGTACGGTGATGACGATGTTGTAAAGCCTTCCAAGCCAGCCACCCGAAGTCAAAAGCCTGCCAAAACTGGAAGTTCAGCAAGTACCACCAGTTCTACAAGGAAGAAGGCACCCACCGAGTCCACAAGAGGCAGGAAGAAAGCCCCGCCGTCAAGACTTCGTGATGAACCAACTCCTTCACCCTCTAAAGCTTCAGAAGCAGAGACAGAAACCGATTCAGAAGGAGAAACAGTTTATTGTGAAGAATTAACAGAAGATGATTTGACAGAGCTTGCAAAACAGCAAAGTCTCCAAACACTTGCTGACGACGAAGAAAGAAGACGTCGTAGACAAGGTGTTACAATTCAGGAGATCAATGAAGAATTTGGAGAAGGAGAAGATGAAGAAGAGCCAGCAGAACAACTAGTTGACAAGAGGAAGTTAAAGAGCGTCGTTGTCGACACCAGAGCTGAAAGAGAACAAGAAGAGAAGCAGCTACGTCTAGCATCTCTTATCAGCAGAAGGCACCCTCAACCACCTCCTCTTCCGGTTAATCAACCCGGGGATGAAAGTGGTCCTAGCAGGTCTCAGCATGATACGGTTAATCAACCCGGTATTGCTGAGACAACTACTACTGCTACCATTCCTCTTTCCGATCCGGTTAATCAACCCGGTACGAAAGATGGAAAGGATAAAGAGGGTGACACTCTGATGTCTGAAGTTCAGGAGACACATGTACAAGAAGAAGAACATAATGACGACTTTAACTACTTTGTCACTCCAGAAGATGTTCTGAAAGCTGCTAAGGAAGAAGCTCTCAAAAGAAAAGCAGAGGAAGAGGAGGCACTCAAGAGGAAAGCTCTCAAAGAAGAAGAGTTGGTGACGGAGCAGGAACAACATGACACAGATCAGTACTTCAATACCCTTCCGAACACACCACCAAAGAATCCATCACCGCCAAAAGACTCTCCTCCAGTAGATCCCCCACTTCCATCATCCTCCAGCTCTGAAAAGACAATATCAGATAAAGATCTGGAACCCTCATCTTCCACTCACTCATCTCCACCACCATCATCAAAACCATCATCATCCAAATCAATCAAGAAAAGGAAACCGCAAGTAACAGAAGCTTCCAAACTTATAAGAAAAGCTGTCAAGAAGGCCCGTGTCACTAAAGAGAACAAGCTCCAGGACCAAATTCAAACCTTAACTACAATGGTCACGGGGTTAGCCAAAGAAGTTGAAAGTCTTCAGTCAACAAAGCAAACTGTTGATAGGTTTATGAGCGAGAACATGGGAGATTTGATCAGTCACTCTACCAATGAATACCTGGATGAAAATCTTGCTGAAATTGCTCAACCTATAGTGGCTGAAAGACTAGGACCGATCAAGGATGAACTTAATCACCGAATTAAGAAGATCGTCAACAAAGTTCTCTCTACAACAGCCTTCAACCTCAAACCAATCTCTGGATCAACCACAACTCCAGCTCAGCCAGAACCGTTAAGCATCGCAGATTTTCAACTTCACTTAAGAGCTGAACTTGCTGCCAAGACTAACATGACTGCCGGAGACATCGCACTACATGATGCACTAGAAGCAAGTATGGCACAAGAATCCTGCAAGGCTGCAGCTGAGAAAGAAAAGAGGCAAAGGGACGATGAGGATGAACACGATAAAGACTCTCAACCCAAGAGACAGAAGACAACTAGAACCGCTTCTTCATCCAAAGTTGGTCCAAGCAAAAAGTCTACAACAACTTCTGATCCAACTGAACCAAAAGGGTCAGAGTCTGCTCCGAGAGATGATATACCGGTATTTAAATCTACCGAAGAACCAGAACCATCACAACCGAAGAAGAGGAAAGAACTTCCTCATTATATTAAGAAGAAGATTGAAAAACCTGGTACTGGGAAGCAATACGTGTCTACCACCGTCGGCCTTCAACCAGATAAAGTTCTTACATGGTTGGATCAAGATGACACACCTGAGTTTGAATGGTTTGACAAGTTTGTGAAAGCTTTACCACCACTACCAGAAGACGAAGAACCCCTTCCTGGAAACACACTTCAGTTCACACAGCGCATCATGTCTGATTGCAAGATTGAGAAGATGTCGAAGAAGGAACTAAGGAGAGTCAAGACTCGTGCTTTTGATATTCTCAAAGAACGATCCGGAAGCGCAGCCGAGCTGGAATATCACTTGGAAAACATTGCCCGTGTAATGTCCAAAGACGTCGACTGGCTTAACCCGGAATCTAACATCACCAGGAGATCAGGGAAGTATGGCCCCTACTACACAGAATGGAACAAACCACTACCATTGGTCGGGGATCCAGCTTTCCAAAAGATTCCCTTCAAGTTCTTCTTCAACACTGACTTAGAATACTTGATGACTGCTCATGAGACATCAAAGGACAAGTATGCAACTTCGTTGACTTTCATTCCCGCTGGAAGATTTGAACAACCAGAGATAGAAGAAGAAGCGGTAATGGAAAACATGTTTGTCAGAACAGTGAAACCGTACAACCGAGAATCACTTCTTAGAATCCAACACTGGCATTACCGTCGACAACTCTTCTACACCAGCCGATTGGGAAACAAGTCAAGTCAAAATGTCAAGAACAATTCAAGAATCATTGCTATCACAGCAATTGATATGAAGACCAAGTTCAACTACACCTTCCTCTCCAACATCACCGTCAAGCGTCAAGATGAACTAAGATATTCTTTCAGTGAAGCAGACTTTCCAGACTTGTCTCTCAACGACAATGAAGACATGTATCTGGAAAAGGTTCAAGGAAGGATGCGTAGCTTCTCAAGGGATCTACAATATGCCTTCACTGCATCACTATTACTTCATATCAGACGGTTGATAGTTCAAGAGCGTGTGGAAGACTTGCAGTTGGGAGTTGAAAGCTATCAACGTCGTCTCAACCTCACAACACCAACTCTCACTTGTTCAAACATCCATTCGATGTCTCATCTTGAATTGAAGAAGGGTCCTGGCTTCGGTTTCACCTACCTCAACACTCATCAAGAATTAAGGTTCATGAGGTTCTCAGAAATCCACAAGCTCTGTGATGCAACATTGAAAAGAGTCAGAGATACCTTGTATCACCGACTCGTTGACATCTACAACAACAAACTTCCAGCTCACAAGGCTAAGTGGAATTCTACCGAACGAAGACAGGTTCGCAACTTCATAAGGAAGATTGAAGAAAGGCTATACAGGAGAGTTCAGATCAGACGATTGGAAAGCTATATTGGTGCAAGACCAGCATTCCCAGTCAGAACTTTCGTTCGTCCTGATCCAGTCTTCTCAGAATTTGTTCTTCCTCAAAAGGAGTAAAGCTTCTGCTATTCTGGTATTATGGTATTAATTGGTTTCATGTTCTTTAAAATTGATTGATTTGTGATTATTATTATGGCTTGTACACACATAACAGTGTACAACCCACACTTGTAATGAAAGGACCCTAAGGTACGCTTCAGTGCCTCACTCCTAATATAAGGAGCGAAAGCTTCTTACTTTTGAGTAGAATTAATCAAACTTTCTCAGATTTTCAAAATTCGACTCAAAAGATCACGTATTTCACCTCAATAAAGTTAATCACTTGTTGAGGGGGAGCACTTGAAATGCAAAACATCGTCTTTGTTCAAATTCTACAAGAAAAAGTTCTCGTTGATAATATCTCCACAAATACTAAAAAATGCATATTTCAATCAAATTTTAACAAAAACAACATGCATATGCTATTTTTGAGGGGGTGAAAATGAAAATGTGATTAAAATATGGTTGCTAAGTATGATATCTCGAGCTCGACTTAGATTTAACCCATGAATTGACGAAACATCAAAAGTTAGTATTTGAAAGGATTAATCCAAGTAGAAAGTACCGTTTCGAGAAGCTCTTTTTAGGTATGTACTTTGACGGGTCTAACTTCCTTATTAAGGAATGTTAACAACTTCAAGTTAGTTATTAGGGCTACTTATCACCTAAAAGCTGATAATGCATCCCTTTAACTAAACAACGTAAACGTGTCCCTCGGGTATGTGTCTACTAAGAGTGGATCAATTCAAAAGTGCAAACTCCTCTTGCATGTGCAAATTTAACTTTCTAAATTCATGAGCACATGTGAAGGGGGAGTTCTTCTAAAAGTGATCAAAACTCTCTAAGTGTTAACAAAATATTTCTTATTCATAAACACTTTGAGAGATTTTCATAAAAATGGTTTATGGCAATTATAGGATAGTCATGGAGTTATAAGGTGACTAAGGTTAGGTAAATAACCGTCCTATGATCCGCCAGAGCCGGAGGGATCTACCCAAGGACATCACCAATAGTTAGAATTAGAAGTTCTTAGGTATGATATGAAAAAAGGAGTAAATGAGAAAAGGGAAAAGAAGGAGTTGAAGATCAATCAAACTTAGGGATGACACCGGGTTCAATTCATATGCTACTGATTGTTACTAAGGTAACATCGGTATTGAAGACAAAGTCGTCATGGACCCAGTGACGCACTGCACTTAAACCTTCTCGCCACTCAGGTATCTCTTAACAGATACTTGTTTTATTTCTCACGGAGAGCCCTGCATAATCTATTTACCGCTCATTCAGAGTGTGTTGATATTGAAAATGAGGTACTCTGCTCCACACCTCCGACAACCAAAATGAGCACTTATCGAGTCTAGAGCCATGAGATAACATCAAAGATCTCTTAGGAACATTGGAAACTTCCACACTTGGTTGTTCTACATCAATGGGCACCAAGTGTAAATTATCGAGTCCTTCGCAGATCCTAGCAATCTGCCTAGAACACTTATGAGAGAATTTACTTATGTGATTCTCAATGATTGAGTAGAAACTCCTGCCAGGGTCAACATCAAACAGCCCTAACAGCAGCTCACTTCGGTAACTCTTTACGGGTTACGCTTAGTGTTCGCGGTGGCTCCAAAACGGTCTACAGTCTACCCCACTAGAGGTGCGACTCACCCAATCGTTGATCTACCTAGTAGATCTTGTAAGCCCTCTCGGGGGTATCCGATTTGGGAACGGCCTTGGTAAGGGTCAGAGGGAGTCTTCACACTATGCTGTTGACAAACTCTGATTTCGAACCTGTAAGTACCGGTTGATTATTACTAACACTTTTCATGCAGCTACCCTTACACTATCTCAGTTTCCGCATGCTCATACTTAAATCTCAAGGAAAGCTCTCACCGAAGATCAATGCAAAGTAAAAGTCAAAAGAAAGATTCAGAGTCAAAGAAATAATCTTCAAAGTTACAAGACAAAGATCAAAAGCTAAGCAAAAGTCAAAGATTGGTTCTACGTCAACACAAGAATCAACAACAAAGAAGTGAGAACTAAAGAAGTAAGTATGAAGGAACGTCAGAAATGTATGAGCATGCGGGAAAGGCGGAAAACCCAGTGGAAATAAAGAAGTGACGAAAGGCAAACGATACTATATGAAGATCACAACAACATCAATGAAGAACAAAGAACGATGAATCATTTATCTAAAGATTTTTTAAGACGTCAAAAGCCATGAATGTCAAGTTTAAAGACAAAGATGAAGACGTCAAGCAACATAGTTAATCATCATGACCGACCCTTAGGGGGTGATTGTTAGTAACACATTTTATAATATTTCAAGTGTCGGTCATTTACTTTATAACTAGTTGCTAAGGCTTGTATGTTTATTTAATGTTAAGGCTTATGAAGCAAGCCCATGGGCCTTAAAGCCCACGAAATAGAAAGAAGGGAGGAAGGGAGTGTTGCCCTAATCCTTCCCTATAAATAGAACTCTTATGTAAACATTTATATTGTTGGTTATTTCCTTCTCTTAAGGAAACTCTTGCACTTTAACCTTTCATATTGAAATAATCATCCATCTCTTTCTCATCTCTATTTCTAACACTTGTGTAAGCTTAATATGGGAACCTAACACATAGACATGATGAATGTTTAAAAAGGAGACTTACCTTTCAATTAAACATAGGAAAAGGTAGGGATAAAAACCCTAACAAAGCTGTCAAATTCGTACCCTCTTTGTTCCTCAAGTTCCACCTCCTTCAATGATCAAAAGATGAAAAAGTAATGATAAAAGTCTTCTAATCTACTGAAAAACACCTACCCTAACCCTAAAATCGGACTTAGGGTTGGGGGCTTAAAAAAGTGAAGAAATAAAGTTATATTTATAGGCAGATTTTCTGTCAGCAAAGGGTGACGGCATCAACTCGTACAAGTGACGGCATTACGACCATTTTTTCATCAAATTGTAGATCTTTTCGTCCTCTTCGCATGGGCTTTTGAATCACCAAAATCCGAGCTCGTGTGCAAAAGATATGGCCAAAATACTAACAGCTACCACGCGAGCAAGTTGTGATGAGTAACACTAGATACCCTACCATCAAATACACATGACCCCTTCAAGTTATAAGTCTTCTCGGCCATCTCTCTTTAATTTAACACGTGATATATTATTTCCATTAACACGTGACGCCGTCACGTGTAATTCCACCAAAAGTTTTCTGGAGCGTCACGTGTAAATTTCACAACTTCTCAGCATAAGGTGACGGGGTTAGCATCCAAAGCCTGACGCCGTCAGGTGTTAAAACCTGACTTTTCTTGATTTTCTTTTTTTCTTCATTTTTGAGCATAAAAACATCCGAAAAGCTCCAAAATGCTTCATATTCCAGAAATCAGGTCCCAAGTACCTAAAATGACAAAAGAAACGATTTGAGGCAATATTTGACCATAATTACATGATTTAGGGCTTAAATAACCCTATAAAAGCGTAACAAATAAATCCTTATCAAATATCCCTACACTTAGATTTGCTTGCCCTCAAGCAAATGAGCTTTTATACCAATCAAAAGACAAGTTAGAGGTCATTTAACATTAACATAAAAGTAATTACAACACATGATCGTTCCACTCTAATCGAAGTAAGCATGGAAACTGTACACTAGCACCTCACATATAGTGTTTGGATACTCTCATCTCTCGGGTGTTATAGATTAGTATATATCACATGTGGAAATAAAACAAATATCTCTCACTACCTGTCGTAGCAAATAGATTACAATAGGCTTGGGAAAGGATCAAGCCTCCACCACTTTGGCATAAGCACCTAGGATAAACTATCAAATAGGTCGTTACAAAGCGTTATAACGTTAGGTGTAGGGATAAGGAAAACACGGTTTGTTGGATAAAGGATATTTTACTGGTGGCAAGTCAATCGTCTTAGTCAATTACATGTACAATGAGGCGTTGCTAAGCCAAGACTCGACTCAACTTAAACTAATAACTAATAAACATGAAACAAAACAAAACATAAATAAAAGATAAAGGTGGATGGTAGTCCGTATGTTTTTTTCACTTTTCTTTTTCCAATTTTTTTTCGTTTTTCATCTTTTTCTATTATTATTTTTTCGACTTTTTTTTTCATTCACTCATGCCCTACCATCTAAATTAATACATCAAAGGGAGCTCGTTTCCTCCCTACACTTGAACTTTTACCTAACTAAAAATAAATACTCAAATTAAGAAAATCGAAACACTTGGAGTACATTTAAAATATTAACGCACATATGGGGGTAATAATTGATGTCCTCACCATTACTCCATTACACTAGTACTTTACCCATAAATCTCAATCGTCCCAAAACAATATGTACAAGATATGACTTGACTTAGCAACTATGTAATCAATTAGACAATTAACTAAGGGTTTAAACATGTAACAATAATGCACTAAAGATGAGTGCATACAAGGAAGGCTTAGGCGATTTGGGTGTACATTTGGGGTGGATTGTAAACAAATTCTTCCTTTAAGTAAAATACTTAAACTTAGAAACGAAAAAGATAGGCTCTGAGGGGTGTACTAGGGGTATCATGTACTAAAAATGAGTACATCGCAAGGGTGTGGGAAAATTACTTGACCAATGTAATCAATGTAATTATAATACAGGTTTAAAACATGGGTTATCCTAATGCCTCTTATCACATAGTAAATCCTAACTACACGAACGTAGTCTCACTAGCGGTCTCGGTATGCATCACAAACGCAAGTTCTAGAATCTATAAACTAGCGGTACACTCATAAGCACTAAAGATAAATGCCTTTTTACTAATAATCTAAGGGCGATCCTCACATTTTGGGGGGGAATTTTTGAGTGGTACGGTTTTTGTGCTAGTCGCATAATTCCCTATCCATGAGACATTTATTAAGACTAAAGTCTCACTCCTACATGTCGCAAAAAAAATTTAAATTTGGAGCTAAAATTACCCTACCAAGTACTTCTTTCAGTTTTATTACACATCCACTATTGGACAAAACAAAAATCAAGTGAAGTTATAGTTTCTAAGGATTCCCAATTTACCCTCCATACACTTAAACCGAACATTGTCCTCAATGTTCCTAAATAAGTCATAAAGTATAGATAAAAGAGAATTAAAGAAATTAATACTCCACTGATTCGCTCGGTATGGACGATGTGGTAACATGGTTAGATCCTCCTCCAAGAAAATGAGCGTGATAAGCTTCACTCCTAAATTTTAATCATCTTCTTGTCCAATATAACCTGTAATGAAAAACAACAAACCAAAGCATCAAACCGAACAAAGAAAGATAACAGCTAGATGTAATTCCAGACTTAGAAATAAAAATAAAATAATTAAAGGATAGGATCCTTGTGGAATAAATTACAAATAACATACAGGAAAATTGGACATTTATGAAATTATGGAAAATTATGCAGCTACGGTACCTAACACGCCGTCAGGTTTGTAAAGCCTGACGCGTCAGGACTCACCTGACATAAATTTTTACGTTTTGTTNCAAAGCATCAAACCGAACAAAGAAAGATAACAGCTAGATGTAATTCCAGACTTAGAAATAAAAATAAAATAATTAAAGGATAGGATCCTTGTGGAATAAATTACAAATAACATACAGGAAAATTGGACATTTATGAAATTATGGAAAATTATGCAGCTACGGTACCTAACACGCCGTCAGGTTTGTAAAGCCTGACGCGTCAGGACTCACCTGACATAAATTTTTACGTTTTGTTTCTGGAAAATTTTTGGAAAAATCTGTTTTCTTAAGTTCATTTTCCTGCAGAAACTCATAAAACAAATCAACAAGTATTGACACACTAACAAGATAGAATATATGCTAATCAATGAATTGTGAATTTTTCATGTTCGAATTTCGTTCTTTTAAACAAAATATAAACTTCCCTACACTTATCTTTTTGCAAAATACCTTTATATGAAATTAAAAAGAGGTTAAAAAGAAAATAAAGCATTTTCACAATCCATTCGAAACATGAAAATTAAACAATTATGATTAAGCATATGACACTATTCCCCTAGCGAACGATCAATCCCCCGGTACTTGCCACTCACTATAATACATCGGTCAGGTACACTGCCTAGAGGATTACAAGCTTCTCGAGATCCCTTAAGAAGTAAAACCTTTTGTGAGAATGCAAAACTCGCATCAATCATCACTCTTTTAAAAATAATGAAGCTTTTCCAATTACTTTGACAATTGATCCAACTATTTCAACTTCAAACAATAGTAATGTAACTTCAAACAATACCAATGTCATCATCAAATGGTTGTAATAACAATAATAGTAAATTATTAGATAATTAAAGTTAACTTTGTTGAAACTTACTAACGGGATTGACATTTCCCCAATAGCTCTCATCTTGTGGATACACAAGAGGATCTCCATAAACCTCTGAAGTCAATGTCAACAAAATAGTTGTAATATGTACCTACTTAATCGAAACCTTAAATAAAAGTAAAAAAAATAACCAAATAACTTACTTATGCTGCGATATATAACAAATTTCAGAAGGAATATGCTTTTGAGCTTCACTATGCGGCGACAAATAACCAAAAACGTGGATCGAAACCTTTTTCTTTCTTTTTTTTCTTTTTTTTTTCTTTCTTTTTTTTTTTTTTTTTTTTTTTTTTTTTTTTTTTTTTTTTTTTTTTGATTTGGTGATATGAGATATGGAATCGAATGATTTTGAGGAGGAATATGTTTTTGATTTTTGAATTTTGATTTGAGAGGAGTTACAGGACATCAACAAATAATGAAGCTTATAGAGACCGGGAGAATTAAAGACTTAAAAAAATAAGAGAAATGAATTGAATACACAGAAAATGAAGCTAAGGGAGAAGTGCAATGATGTGTTGTACGCATTAAATCACCGGTCAATCACAAGCGAGATACATCATCGCATTGATTGCATGAGCTGCTTCAAAGAGTTGTAACATGTAGCTGTTTATTATATAGTATAGAAGATTAGCAACACAATCCGAGCCATTTACCTAATGAATTTTAAGCTGACAATGGCGCTTTAGCCAAGAACCTAATCATTTCATCTTTGTTGTTAGTTTCATTTGTCTTCATACACATATTAGATGATGATAGAAAAAAAAAAAAAAAAAAAAAAAAAAAAAAAAAAAAAAAAAAAAAAAAAAAAAAAAAAAAAAAAAAAAAAAAAAAAAAAAAAAAAAAATCTACTGTACTGTACGCAGGGACGGACCCAGGTTTTTTGAAAGGGTGTTGCACAATTTTTTTTTTTATGACCATGAGTACTAAAGTTGCCTGCTAAAAAATTTATTAGGTAAAATTGTGTGTTGCACGAGCCTAGAAAAAACATATTTTATAAAAAATTTACACTTCTTGACTTAAAATTGGGTGTAGCCCGTGCCACACCCGGCTCTCATGTGGGTCCGTCCATGAGTGTACGTAATATTATAAACTAAGATGTGAGAAGTGAGAACCCTGATATGTTCACATTGTCGTCCCTGGTCATCGTTTCGAAACAAATTAACCAGGCGTTGAGCGGAGGTCTCTGCTTTAACCATATGTTTGCAGGTGTGAATAGATCAATATGCGGATTGCGGAGTCAAGTTAACTGATGACGTTGCGGCTTCTTTTATTGATAAATAAGTTGAATATTTGGTAGAAAATAAAGATAATCGGATTGATTACTAAAATGTCTGACAACTACTTGGAACAACAAAGAAATCTGTTTTTCATTATAATACATATAGTCATGAAGAAGACTTAAAAAAATATAAAAACATTAATTTGTTTTTAGTTACTTTAATTTGTACTATATCTTTTTATTATCAGAGAAGATGGTTTAATTTTTTCTACTAGCTAGTAGACACAATCATAGTTAGTTTCGATCCAAAAGAGTACAAATTTATTGATCAGAAAGAAAAATTACATAAGGTTTTCATCAACACAAATTAAGTTACATTAAAAAAATGCATAACAAACATTAAGATGCGGAAACAACGACATGATCATGACAGTGAAGTTTGAAAAGACACAATGATCAGTCGCTGTCAAACTTGACCTGATCACTTCTCGATGGTGCCTTGGCTTGGGGTTCATCTTCTTTAATCGAATCAACATTCGACTTCTTTGCACGTGGATCTACATCTGAAATTGATTTGCCTTTCAAGTTTATTTGATACACTCCAGATCGCCCTCTGGTGTTGGTGTTATTAGTTGCAGAAGAGCCTGCGGGCCTTACATTGGCTGAGACGCCTGGAGCTTTTTGTTCAGACATTGTAAGCGATAAGCGATGTATCATAAATATGATTCCAAATGGATCTTTTTATAGGAGGATTACATATGCTTCTGACGAATACAATGACCCATAAGATGACGTTCTATCTTACGTTTGAGATATTATTATTTCCTATCAATACAGTAAATGTTCTTACGTTTGAGATATTATTGTTTCCTAACATTTATTACGACAGTAAATAAGGTATTGCTTTTTTATTAAGAGACTATAAATCTGAATCTAACTTGTACATTTGAATTTGGAATTTGAAGCACAAAAGCCATAATGTGAATGAAATAACTAGACAAATGCAATTACAGTAAAACCTCTATAAATTAATAGTGTTGGGACCGTGATATTTTATCAATTTAGCGAGATATTATTATATCGATAAATTAATAATTTATTAATTTAAAGATGTTTTAAATATGACCTTTAGATTTTCAAGTGTAATATATTAAATACAATGCGTTCTCGTTAGAGATGAAAAATAAATTTGAAAAACAAGTTTCAATTAAAATTTTATGAATTCATATTAACACTTTATGAAAATAAAATTAACACTTTTTGTTGCAATACAAGAAGACAACACACTAACACTTTAGTGCAACACGAAGATTTTAGATAAACTCAATATAGATTAGAAGTTCAACAAAAAATAACAAGTGACAATGAATTCGTTTTTTACTAAACAATCTTAGGATTTTGAAGTGTATCTCACACACACACACACACACACGCATATATACATGGAGTTTTTAGTAATTATTAATTTATAGTTTCGTTGGGACTAATATATATACACTGGGGTTTTAAAAAAATTATTATCTTATTATTTTATCGATTGAGGTCCAAATTTGTACTGGTCCCAAGTTGGGACGGGACAGATTATTAATTTTATTGAGATTATTAATTTATCGAGTATTAATTTATAGAGGTTTTACTGTAGCAATTTTGCATCGGGAAATTTACCAACGACCATAATGTGAATGAAATAACTAGACAAACACAATTTTCTAACCCAATACTTATGGAAAATGTATTCATTTACAAAAACTACACTTTATTTTGTAAAAATATAAACCAAAAGCTCTGAAACCTTTAAAAACTACGTATGTATGTTCAAATGGATTAAATTATAAAAGTGGGAAAAGAATCATTGTGTTGTTGTGATTATTTTGGTATAATAAAAATATACAAAATTTTACAAAGTGCTTAATGGCATATTTCGGCTTATAAATAAGCACTTAATGGGCTTATTTTGGTTCGAACTAAAAAGGAGTAAAGAGAAAAGCTTATTTTAAACTTATGAATGTTCGGTTTATTTTTGACATCCTTATTTTGGTATTTTTTGGAATTTTGCTATAGCTTATTACTTATTTTTGCCTTTCGAGAGCTTATTAGTGGCTTATTGTGTTTGGCCCAAAATAAAAAGCCAAGTCGTGACTTATTTTGAAACTCTATACATTCGGTTTATTTTTCCTTGGCTTATTTTCAAATTATTTTTATTTTTGACAAGTGCTTATTTGCTCATTTTCTTATTTGAAAGTTGATCGGACTTATTACGTGTTGGTTTTGGGCTTTGAAGGCAATCGAATGCTTATTTGGGGTTTAATGGACCGAAAGGCCCATTAAGGATCCAATAGCATTCGGCTTATTGGCTAATAAGCCATTCGGCTCATTTCTTTTGCTTATTTGACTTATATTGTTTCTGGCTTATTGATTTATATTCATATTTACTTGTATAACGTTTCGGCTTATTTGCTGGCTTATTTTGTTTCGGCTTATTTCATTAGCTTTTAATTGACATTGTGGAAAACTAGAAGGGGGGTTGAATAGTTTACCGCTTTTTACGTTAATTATCTTTTACAAATTACCCGTTTTAATCAAAGATATACTTGACGTTTTACTACGGGATGGTTGTACCCATTGGTAAAAAACTCGACCATCTAGCCTTGTGTCGGTAAAAGAAGTAGCGACTTTAGGTTGTTCTACCTTGAACTAGAACCCGGTATTTAGCTTATACGGATAAATGAGTAAGCGACTTGTGAAAGGTTTCTCCACCAGAAGGAGTTTGTTGATACGTCTGAAACTCTCGAGTGGATACTCGGGGCGTGACGTAGGGAAAGGGACAAGTGAGGTCCTGTAGCCGAACCTACGATAACAACGTGTTGTGGTTTGATCGTTCTATCTCTTACTTGCATGCTTTATATATAATTATGTTTGTGCTTCACCGATTATTATCTTTGAGTTGGTCAAAGATTTCCATCATTATATTAAGC